>CAJNDV010036180.1:0-17869 GCA_905221635.1 Symbiodinium sp. CCMP2456
ACTACTACTACCACTACCACTACCACCACTACTACTACTACGACGACGACTACTACCAAGTACTACAACGACGACTACTTCTACTACTACTACTACTACTACTAGTACTAGTACTAGTACTACTACTAGTACTACTACCACTACTAGTCACGACTATCACTACTACTCACGACTACGACTATGGCTGCGACTGCGACGACTACTACTGCTGCTAACACGACGGCGCCGACGACGACGACGACTTCGCTGCATGCGACGACGACGACCACGACGACGACGGTGGCGGTGCCGACGACTACGCTTGTTTCTTGGTGGTATCAGTACTCGTTATTGTAATGTGTGCCTAAACTTTGATCATGAGCTTTGAACCTGGTTCGGGATCGTAAGATTCGTGCGCGCCTCCTCTTTCGTAATACGGCTCCTTTGGAGTCCGAGGCGTGACGCCCTCGGATCAGGAGACGACATGCCTTTTACCTTGGGCCTTAGAGCTTCGAGTTCAAGAGTGTTCTGGTTTATGTTCTTGCCGGGCATCCCCAGTGGGTTTCTTTTGACATCAGTTTTTGGAAAGTTTGGACTCTCTGTGCTCTTGCGTTTGTGGCTTGTGCTATTCCATGCAACGCCACAAAGCAACAATATCATGTGCCATTCACGGCGGCATAGGCTCTCGATGCAACTCTGAAACCCTGAGCCACGTGGGTAGTTTTCTGAATTTGGGATCCCTTTTTATTTTTAGGTCCTCAATATAGTACGGCACCCTTATAAAAAGGACCCTAAAGGGGACCTTAATTTAGAAAACTACTCACATCGTGAACCACCGGCCAGACGACAGTTCGAAGGAGGTAAACAACGACCCGGGACGTGGCCACTCCGTTTTGCTAGACGGTTTGCTGAAGGCGGCGCATGCGGGGTGGTTGGCTTTCAGGGTCCCAATTTGGGGCTTGGTGTTTCTCAGGTCCTCGACATGGCTTCCAGTGCTCGAGAACCTCTCTGGAGTTTAGATGTTAGATTTGATGAAGAGCTGGAAGAAGGAATCGTGACACGCACACGCACGCTGGAGGAGCGGGTGCTCTCAATGTATTGAGCTTATACAGCTACGTCCCCATTTCACCATGCCACCACGACCACCGCCACCAACAACACCACTTCCAGGACGACAATGGTGATGGTGATGTTGACCGAGGTGATGACGGTGACGATGCAGTGGCGACGGCGACAGGGTTGATGATGGTCATGATGATGACGATGACTCATTGTAGGCGTGGTGGTAATGATGATTATTGTTTAGTTGTGCTTCTCAGTTGGACCGTGTTGTGGTCGTTGTTGTTGGTGGTGGTGGTGGTGGTGGGTGTGGCCAAGAAGATGCTTTTGTTGGTGTTGGTGTGCTTCTTACTCACGTTGTCTCTGGAATGTTACTGGGTTTAGGGTCCTACGAAGATTTTGACCCTCTTGGCGAGGGAGCTAAAGCTTGTGTTGTTTGTGTCGTCTCAGAAGTGAGAAGTGTAATGTCTCAGATCTACACATGCCCCCTGGGTTGACAGTCTCTGGCGAGTGCACAAGTCCAGATGCAAAAAAGGGTGTAGGACCCTAAACCCTCGACCAATCATGTTCCTGATTTTGATCACGATGTCCGAATGGGGCAGGCATCGGAGGAGATCCTGGCCCTTCAGGAGAAGGTGGCCTCCGAGCTGCAAGAATCACGGTTCTCGACTTACTATTCGGGGTTTCCGAAAATAAGGTACCCTAATTTTCTGAAAGTCCCATTCGGATCAGGATTTTTGGGGAAAAAGGGCCAAGGCGCAGTGCTCGTGCCTGGGCCGGTTCTGGGGATTGTGGCCCTAGCCGTCCCTGAGCGGATTCAGGGTGGAAGGATGCTCGTCTGGGTGTGGTAATTTGCTTCCTGCCGTTTGCGGAAACGCTCGGAGCCCGGGCTCCTTTCCGCGGTACTGCCAGGACCTGCAACATGAACCAGAGCTGTAGCAGCGCCAGCCTTTGAAAGTGAAGATGCAGGTTCAGGGGCTTTGGGTGTGAAGTTGCCAGGACCGGTGCGGGCTTATTGGGTGCAGGGAGCTCGGGTTGTTCTACAATGATAGGACACCATATAATAAAGCATACGTATCATACAACCATTAGAATTGAACAGAATAGAACAGCATAGAATATCATACAATACAGTACAGTACAGTACATTTTAATACAGTGTAAGGAGGTCACAGTTTAATTATTAGCTTCCTGATGATATATTTAAATTGCAACGTAATATGTTGTAGAATATAACACAATACAGCATAACATAATGCAACGTGCAAAAAGACGCCATAGCATAATATAGTGTGATTCCGTTAAGTTTAATCTACTTGCAGAGACTCTTGTCGGGTAATCTTCTTTGTTTGGATACTTCGATAGAGTGGGATAGTATGTCAGATAGTATAGTATAGTAAGGCACAGGTTTGCAGTTTGCAGCATGGCATGGTTTAGGGTTTAGGGTTCAGAGCCTAGGGCTTAGGGCTAAGGGTTTAGGTGAGGCTTCAGGTTTTGAGCGGAGTATGAGGACGTACGGTTTCAGTCGGAGGGTGCTGCATGCTGAAACCGCAAATCGCTAGACCCGAGAGCCGAAGCCCGTAAAGTCCAAACTGCCAACTCAGTTTTGGTTTAGGGTTTAGGGTTTAGGGTTTAGGGTTTAGGGTTTAGGGTTCTTCAGAGAGACCTCGTTCAAAAGGGTTTAGGGTTTAGGGTTTAGGGTTTGAGTAGAACCTGATGACTAAACAGCCTGACAAGGTCCAGGGGGACAAGGTGAAGTTCAAGATGGGCCCGGGGGCTTGGGACGCCTGGGTTTCGGAGGTCTGGGGCTGTAGGGTTATGTGTTTTTCATGAGGGCTTGTGCAATCGCCTGAATGTCTGAGCCTACAGAAGTTCAGATCTCATGACTGCGCTTCCATACCTTGCACTGATGAAAAAAAGGTTATGTGTTTCAGGTAAATTGATCCAGGGTTCGAGGGTCTTCGGTGCTTAGGATGTAGGTGAATGAAGTAGGCAAGGGGAGGGAGGGGGGAGTACACAAACACCAGCCATGTACATGAAAAGAAAGCTCCACAGTCTGAGTTACATACTGTCCTCAGTTTCAACGCTGGGATACTGTAGAGGCCGCCGTCTGCTGCCCCAGAGGCCGTCTGCTCATGCTACCGAGTCGGTAAACTGATCATAAACCTTCGGCCTTCGACGCGTAATTCTGGTTCTGAACCTAAGCTCCGTAAAGACTCATCTGGCAAGGCCGAGTGATGGCCGGCACCCTTAAACCCGGCCCGAGACTCAAAACCTTCAAGACCTTAAATCCCGAACTCCTACAGCTCTAAAGGCCGAGGACCGGTTGCAAAAGAAGACATCTCCCTGGAGCCCTCGGAACCCTAAACCCTAAACCCTAAACACCCAGAGCCCTAAGCTTTCAACTCCAATTGCCCTAATCCGAAGCCCGTCGCTACTCCCGAAACCCCAGCATCCCCAGCACCATTGCAACCCCGTAGAACAACCTTTATTAGGGTTTAGGGTTTAGGGTTTCGGGTTTTTAGCAACCCTCAAGAAACCCTGAAACCCCTAAGCCCTAAACCCTAAATCCCTTCGCCTGCATCGTCCGAGTCGCGAGAGTCCAAACTCGTCCGACCCCGAACCCAGGCTTGCACACTGGCGACATCGTCGCCGGGGTTATTGGCTCAAAGCTTCCCCGCACCATGGCCGCAAGACTCCCCTAAAGCCAAGATTTCAGGCTTTGACGCTTGAGTTTGTATGAGACATTTTTTCCGTTTTCGTTTAGGTAGGCTGTAAGGTGTACGTAGAGGGCTTTCGGGTTTAGTGAGTCCAATAGCAAAAAGGGCCAAAGGGTGTCCTCAAATCCTAAACTCCAGGGTTTGGGGAGCATTGGGGTTCAGGGTTGTCGCGGAAGCGGCTTCCGGATCCGAAGCCTCAGTACAGGGTTTCACGGGATCTAGCACCTGTAGGTAATTTATAAAGCAAGCCAGCTTCAACTGTTATACTCCAAGCTAGACAGTTCTAAGTTATACTCCAGGATCCCTTCAATCTGTGCAATTAGAAGCTAAGTTCCCCTGGGTCCCAGTCTCTAAACCGAAACCTCTCTGGGTCGCAGTAAAGGGGTGCACTGCTCACTGCTCTGAGGATGTAAGGGCCTACAAGCCCTTAAAGAAACTTTGGTAGACCCTAAACCCTAGACCCTCAACCCCAGGGAAAACACCCTAAACCCTAAACCCAAAATCCTGAACCTTGGGTTAGGCAAGTCCGAGAGTGAGTGCTGAAATCCTGAGCCTTGGTAGACCGTACTGTGCCTCTGATTGTAACCCTACATCTCCAACCCTCTAAGCCTGAAGCCATGCAGCCTCACATCTTCATACACTGCATCCCAGGGTTTGGTGTTTTGGGGGGTTGAGAATCAGAGTAGCTTTAGGGTCTATCAGAGTTTCCATAAGGGCTTGCAGGGTTGTGTTGGCTTGGGTTTAGGGTTTTCAACCTGGCGGGGGTCGAGAGCCCGAGCCTTAGAGTGGAGGACATTCGGGGATTAGGGACAAAGGATTTGTAGGTCTTTGCTTCGGCGTGGCTTTTCGTCGACAAGCTTCCCTCACCGCATCCTGACTTGCATGTGCAATGTCTTGCGCCTTCCCTGCGCAGGAACCCTAAACCCTAAACCCTAAACCCTTAAACCCTAAACCCTTAACCCATCAGAGCCAACCCCAAAAAACCAACCGAAGCCCGAACTCCAAGGTCCAACACTTCAGAAACCCACAACGCCGGGCTCGAAAACCTTCCTTTAGACCTGAGATAGGGGCCTAAACATGGGGGTTCCTCAGTACAACTATAGTGTAATATACCCCGAAACCCTATTCTAATCATTAAGGCCCCTGCATTAGCTTTGCGCGAAAGCCTGGCTATCCCTGAAGCCGCCCGAAGCCCTAAACCCTAAACCCTAAAGAAAGTGAAAGGCTTCCGCCTCTTCGGCAACACCATCAACACGGCAGCATGCGCCCAAGATCTCCTTCAGGGCCTATTAGGGGTTTAGGGTTTTTAGAGGTTAAGGTTTAGGGCTTAGGGTTTAAGGTTCAGGGTTTAGGGTTTGGCCTCCCAGGTTCTGCTGATGCCTCATGTTGTTCTGCCAGACCAAACTCAAGTTTCAGAGCTGAACGCTCTGCCTGCGCCGGATTACGGGTAATATAATGGTGTCCGAGATGCTGAAAGGTTTCGATTGTTAAAATCGTATCGAAAAGTGCTCTCTGCATTGCCGAAACGAAACAGCGGTACAGGCATGCATGTAGAATAGATATGTGTGTAAATGAGACGGGGTCCAAAACGTCAGATTGGTTTGGTCAGGGGCGGTTGAAGCTAGCGAGACCCCGCTAAACGATAATGTATGGGACGCCTTAAAACGATACCTTGCATCTACTGTGCAACGCGAGGCGGCGCCCGAATTTCAGGGCATGTCCGGAATGGCTCACGTATGCACGCATGTATTGCGTGTGTGTGTGTGTGTGCGTGTGCGTGTGTGACAGAATGTCTGTATGCTCTCTGTGTGCAGGCTGGTTTGTGCTCATACATGCATGCATCCATACATACATACATACATACATGCATACTTACATGTATATTCACATAAACACACCTACACAGGCACACACACACACACATGCATACATATATATAAATATATACGTACACACATAGACGGTCTGTATGTGTTTAGATATTTCAGAATTCTGCATCTGGCAAATGTCACACAGAGCGTATAATGTGCATGATGATTTAGTTTTCAAAACCGAAATGACGAGATAGAGTATGGCGCTTCTCGTGGATTGCAAATCAACCAAACTTCCAGAGACCTACGACCACAAATTGCGGCGAAACTTAGTATTTCCCAAAGCCCCGCTACGCGCAGTAAAACAAGCACAACTGCAGACAAGACTAAGATCGAACACTTCCTACACCCCGTGTAGTCTTGTATAGGAATTCGCTCCGAGCAATTCCATCAAGTGCAGTGTGCTTACATCCTGCACGCCTCTCTTGAAAGAGCTTTCAGAAAGTGAAAGGTATGATAGAGCGTTGTCTGTAATCTGTCTGCTGACTCCTAGCTCAAGAAACATTCAGAGATAAATGCGACTGTTTCCTACTGGCTACAGGCTTTCTGCATCCTAGCAACATAATTATGAAGTACTGTGTGTCTCAACGCAGACAAACCGAACCACATCACGACAAGCAGCTGCTGACCTGTTGTTTCCCACTATACTCACTACTTAAATACGCGAATTTGAAGGGTTTGGGGGAAGTTTCCGACGACATGCCAACTGTAGTCATACCTGAACGCAGTCGCTTTCTTCAGAGGCACGGAAGCAGATGTACATATTATGTTTTATATACCGGTTATGTATACATACATAAACGACAGCTACATATTCCGGTTTTTTGTGCTAGCTGCTCAGGCGAGAATGATGCAGAAAGGCCTGCGGTATATACCACAGCTGCAAGCTGTAGTTTGTGGATCACTTTGGCGAGTTCAACCCGCTTATGCAGGCTCTGTAGGCCATTGCCACCTTTCGACTCGGTGTTATCACGACTGCCCAAATTGTTGCTGGCCAATGCCACCGTCCCTTCCCCGCCACAGACCAGCCCACAGCCTGCATTGCTGCCACGGGCTACTTTCGACTTACTTCTTGCAGACGACTTGCATTCCAGTGTCTGCTGCTTCAAGGGAGCTTGTTGCTGGTTACTACTACGGCTACTACTACTCATCTTCTTCCTCCTGCTGCTGCTAGTACAGCACTAGTACAAGTACTAGTGCTAGTAGTCATGGTCACTGGTCGTGGTGGTGGTGGTGGTAGTAGTGGTAGTGGTGGTAGTAGTAGTAGTAGTAGTAGTAGTGGCAGCAGTAGTAGCAGTAGTGAACAGTAGCAGCAGCAGCAGTGGCCGAGCAGTAGCCTTGGGGCTTAGCAGTAGCCGTAGCAGTAGTAGCAGCTGCAGCAGATGCAGCGGCTGTAGAGCTGTTAGCAATAGCAGTAGCAGTAGTAGCAGAAGTAATAGCAGTAGCAGCAGTAGTAGTAGTAGCAGCAGCCGCAGCAGTAGCAGTAGCGGTAGCGGTAGCGGTAGCGGTAGCAGTAGCAGCAGCAGCAGCAGCAGCAGCAGCAGCAGCAGCAGCAGCAGCAGGAGTAGTAGTAGTAGTAGTAGTAGTAGTAGTAGTAGTAGTAGCCGTAGTAGCAGTAGCAGTAGCAGCAGCAGCAGCAGTAGTAGTAGTCGTGGTAGTGGTAGCGGTAGTGGTAGTGGTAGTGGTGGTGGTGGTAGTGGTAGTGGTAATGGTAGTGGTAGTGGGAGGGGTAGTGGTGGTAGTAGTAGTTTTAGTAGTAGTGGTAGTAGTAATAATAGTAGTAGTAGTAGTCGTCGTCGTAGTAGTAGTAGTAGTAGTTGTTGTTGTTGTTGTCGTTGTTGTTGTAGTCGTCGTCGTCGTAGTCGTCGTCGTCGTCGTCGTAGTAGTAGTAGTAGTAGTATTAGGTGGTAGTAGTGGTAGTAGTGGTAGTAGTGGTAGTGGTAATAGCGGTAGTAGTGGTAGTAGTCGCCGTGGTAGTCGTCGTGCTGGTGCTGGTGGTACTTGTTGTTCTTGTAGCCGGAGTGGTAGTAGTAGTCGTCGTCGTCGTAACAGTAGAGGTGGCTTCGACCTCACACTCGCAAAAGGCCGCCAAGGCTCCGAATAGTAGAGGTGGTAGGCAGCAGAGGCAGCAGAGGTAGTAGAGGTAGTGGTAGTGGTGGTTGTTGTAGCAGTAGTAGCTGTTGCTGTGAACATGAACGCAAACGAATGAAAGTGTGCAAGACAAGGTGCATCGTGTACATGGCTCTGTATGCGGTTCCGTAGTACGTCCAGATCCACAGACGTGCCTCGACATCTTCATGTTCGTTCTTGATGAATTCTTGCAGCCTTGGGAAGAGCACGAAGCAAGACTCTGTGAACTTGTGACATGCGACAATGCACGTCTTGCAAGCCCGGTACAGATTGCCCATGACGAGACCACCCACTATCATGCAAACCGCCAGCAAAATCATAGACCATGCCAGCGAAGGCAAGAATGATGAGCATGCTTGCACCAATAATCGCAAGCCTGCACAATCATGCATGTTGATTTCTTTTTGGCCTCCAACAGTCCCTGCGCAAGTCCGGGCCTTGAAACAAACGCAAAGTCCGCATTATGCGTATGGCACGAACCTTTGCTTGTTTTCGGTTGACTGACACAGGAATGGAAGGACACTCACAAAGAAACTAAGTCTCGAGCCATTTTTGCGAGCCGCAGTACGCGAAGCAGTTCAATATTGTGCGAGTATCCGGCCAAAGGAGTGAACACGTATAGGTCTAGCATGGGAAGGGCAACCAGCAGAACGTCAACGCAGTTCAAGATATCCCGGAAGTAAGCCCACCTGACGGTTCTTTTTCTGTGGGAAGCTCAGGGATTATACCCGGGCCATTCGGCCTTGCGGTCGCTTATCTGCCTGGGCAGGTCTATTCGCGAATGGGGTCGAGGCTCTCTGCCACAGTTGGCGTGTAGCCCTTGTTCGGGTGCACGCACACGTGAACTGCGCCGGTGTGTAGGATGATCGTGCCTGTGGGTCGGTGCGCAGCAAGCGCCTAAGATAGAATGCGGCTGGCACGCTTTTGATGTAAGTGGCCCGCCTCTAACACTTACGCCCAACCTGCCTTGTTCGCTGGCCTGCTGAAGTTAACGTCGTGGCCCGTGTAACTACACCCGGGCCATTCGGCCTTGCGGTCGCGGTTTCGCTAGGGAGTTGCTACATGTGTACCTGGCATGCGGCCATTCGAAGCAAGAACCTGCCGAGCAAGGGACGAAGGGCGTAACACCCCGCAAGTGGCAGGTGTGCAATGGCTTGTTTGGTACCTGTCTCCTTTCTGCTGTTTGCTCTTGTGGACCTGAGGGGTCAGGCAGGTGCCCCTTCCCCTGGCTCGCAAACGCCGGTCCAAGTCCTTGCCGAAACATCTTTGCCTTCCGCCCAACACAAGCTTTCCCCCTCTATCAGGCAGACTTCGGACTGGCGCGCTTCCCACTCCGCCCCCGGACATGTTTGGTCCAGCGTCGCTTCTCGAGCGCCTGCCGCTCTCGCTCTCTTCCTCCCTTCCTTGCGGCGAGTTTATGGCCAGGGATCTTCTCCCCAGCACCGCAACGCGAACGTTTTGCGGAATGCCACTGCTAACGGTAACACTTCCCAGACCCGGATCATTTTGCCATGCATCGGGCTTGCCACAAGGACTGTCGTGCTGCCCTCAGGCCACATTGGCCCACCTGTCCACCTCTTATAGTCACTATTATAGTCACTAGCCGGCATTGGGGCAGGAAGAAGCCCGCGCTTGCATCTGCACAACCACCTTCAAAACAGATGTTGTCAGAGAGATGCCTCAGGAAATATAACCTGACGACGAGCTCCAGCGCAAAGATCCATGTGAAGATATGCTCCAGAACCTCGCTGAGACCAGATGCACTCGATAATCTTCTGGCCGCTCTGAAACTGTCGGAGCTGCTGGTTGCTCACAGACTACGAAAGAAAACTGTACTCTGTGCGGACCACGACACTAAAAACCAGGCCTCCTTGGAGGTTTCAGCACAATTCCAGCCAGGTGTCAGCCCAACGAAAGTTGCGTTAGCTTGCCCGTCACACTCGAGTTCTAGAGCCATGACGATCGAGTTCCTCGGGCAAGGACCGAGACAGATTTGCAAAAACACTGGCTGTGATTCGCATGCCCCTCTTCGTCCCCTTCAAGGCAGGCCACAAGACAACCAGGATGCCCATGATGCAGTCCACACGAGTCGTCTCCTCCGACCATGCGAAAGGCAAGGCTTGCTGCATTCCGGAGGGACTTGCAGTTCAAGAAGCACTTCGAGTTCTCTGGCCAAGTGTCGAATGTCTCCATCAATCCCATGAGCTGAAGTCGCAGAGGAGGTCTAGTGTCGTCTGAACTTGTCCTGCCAACTTTCGGTTTCGAACCTGGCCACTCAGCCCGGAAGATCCCGAAAAAAAAACATGAAACGAAAATCCCGCATGCACCCAGTGTTGCAAAGCAATACTACATACCCCGTTGGGGACCGCTGACCACGCACGCAAGCACACTCCACCCCTTGGGTCGGCATTGGACCCTTGCGCGAAACAGAAGCTTGTTGGCGTGAGACCACCTGTGGTTCACGACACACGACAGAGGGGGCGGGAGGCTCTTAAATAAAGGAATCTGGACGAAAAGGAGCCAGGATCGACTCGAAAACTGAATTAGTCTTCCTGCTTCTTCGCCAGGCTTGATCGAGGGGACGAACCCCGCTCGCTGCCTCTCTTCTTCAGAACATCGGTTCTTAGGGAGACACACGTTGGTTCTTGAGTCTCGGAGTGCCTCCTTCTTCTTCCACACAGCCAAAGGAAAGGCTGACAGCCCCTCCCTGCGCACACGCGCTCCCTCTCTCTCCCTCTCTATTCCTATTCCGCTTTCACGAGGCCAGGCAGCCAGCATGCTATCCTATCAGCAAAGTCTGGCAGTTCAACCTGTTGACACCAGTAGCAAAGCTACGGCTGCATAGTTCAGCTGCGAGCTTCGGAAGGTCCTGGATTTCCGCCTCTCGGCCGCCAAGCGCTTTGAGAAGGAGGAGGTGGCCCCAGACCTCCAAAGCAAAGCAGTCCAAGAGGCAACTGGAGCTCTTAATTGACTCGCAATAAATTGTTGCTCGCAAAGCTGCACGGGACTCGGGATATCCACTTCCACGGACTGGACGCCAGACGTCGAAGACGAGGCTTTAGTCACGCATGGCATCCACGGATCCTTCCGTGGTACTCCGGTTTCTGCGACTGTCTTAAGGGGGACGGGGAAGGGCTCGCAAGGCGCGACCCAGCCTCTAGACTCTCGTCGCCTTTCTCGTGCCCTCCATGAGTGGGCTTTTTCGGCACCTCAACTGCCCCTCACTGGAAACAGCCTCCCACGATCTCATTGCAGGCTTTGCTTGCACCGGGACATCACTTAGACTTGCCGTCTGCCGGCTGTCAGTAAGTGCGATTGGGCAGCAAGAATCCCCAGGATGGCTGCAAGACATGCTTAGGAATCCAGAACATTACATGAGGCCATGCCACCGCATCGAAGGAGGGCAGCTCTCCATCTTCTTCTGCGCATGGCCGACATTGAGCTTGCAACGCGAATCTCTGGAGCCGATCCTGAAATTCAGCCTTGGCTGCACGCACAGCCGTTCTCACAAAACCGGAACCTTCGGTTCCCTGGCCGTCACATCGCTACCTCATCTTCACACGTTGCTTGCACTCAGGCGACCGGCTGGAGCATGCCTTTGACATCTCCTGGCCTCATGTTCAACAGTCCAAGAGCATCGCTACTGTTACAATTGATATCAATTGATTGATGGGACACGAGCTGATTGATCTAAACAAACACGACATAGATTGGTCGAGCGGCACCAAGACTTGAACCAGCCTCTCGTGATATTGGCCTAAAGCCTTTCGTAATTCATTCTCGTACGAAGAGCCAAGCTTGCTCCTTGGCTTCTACGGTGACCGATGGCCAAAACTATACCAGGGCAATCTAAAGTCCTGTCAAGAATCAGCTCACATATCAAAGATTCGGACAGCTGGTCCAACCCAGCACCTCACGAGGTGTACGGAGGAAGGAGCTATCTGTCCATCACTATCTCGCATATCAATTCCAGCTCTGCCTGTTGGTATGTCTGCAGCGCTAACTCCGGGACCTGCAAAGCAGAGAGCATCTCCACACGTTTTGTAAGAATGCGCCGCGGCAGGGCACCTGTCGGCTCCACCATCTGGCCTATTGGGCCGTCAGGGACATGACATGGTCTTGATTCCAGAGCTGCAGCCAAGACGTGAAACAGCATCTTGCCGAAGAGGTTAATTTGGCGTACGTGCATTCGGGCGCCCACTCGCAACAACACCTGTGACCATCCTGCGAACAACACTAAATCCTGTGGTCTGCTGCAGCCCACTTCCTCGTACTTCCTTGCCGCTCAAGCCTACCGCCCAGCTGCTGGTACAAGGTTTCGGCCACAACCCTGCGTTGGCTGTATGGGCCCGCGGATTTGTCAGCCTTGCAACCCTGTGCTCCTTCAAGCTGGCAGTGAATGCATGCACCCCGTACATGTCAGCTCCGGGGCAAAAAGCGACCGACGTTTCACAGGCTGACAGCGGGAGGTTCGTTTCGCACATGAGAAAAAGGATGAGAGGGGACGGATTCCACGATTGAGGAATGGACGTGCCGGTAGATTCGTTTGAAGCCTCACTCTTCATACGATTCCTACGGACTGACTCTGGGGTGGGGTTAGTAATCTTGGCTAGCTTGCTTGGTGGCAAACCAGATGTCCGGAAACATTCCTCTTAACACACGAAACATGTCCGAACCCTGTTCAACACCTTGTCTTGAGTCTTGAGTGAGATCATTCGTTCTGGATCAGGCCGTGATGCGCACCGGATCGGCTCCATTCAGAGACGTATATTATCAGATCACGGGGCCACTGAACCCGAAACCCAAAAACCTACAAGCCCTAAGCCCCCAAATCTGCTTCCACACAAATGCAGATCCGTGCGGGGAATCCGTCACACGGCACCAATTCAACTTCCAAGCTGATACCTCTACATGACTTCAGACATTCCCTGAAAATCAAGAATCTTAGAATAGTAAATAGTCTCCCTGCAGCTGCCCGAACCAAAATGCACAACATCTTCCATTTGACACCGTCTCGCAACACACAGGGTACTCCGAGTCTCGCAGATGGGTGAGAAACGATTTGAAGCTGGCGGGGTATCTGTAAAACCCTCGGCCTAACAGTACGAAAGTCCATCCGGATGACCCTGCCACACATCCATCTGCAAGCCGGTCTGGGCATGCACCAGGCCAACTTCGGGCCAACTGTGAAACGGAGACAATGAAAAAAGCGCTGGCCCTCAGACCTCTTCTTCGACTCATTTCTTTCGCCTCGTTGCGGCCTGCATGAGCCTTGGATACGGCTTTCAGCAAAGGCAAAAAACAACACAGGCTTCTCTTTCTTCTGGCGAGTGACGTGATCTCATCGGCAAGTCTGGTTCTTGTCGGCTTGCGGTGCCGCGTGCGGCACTTGGATTCCCTAATGACCTTTGCATCCTCCAAGGATACCGCAAGCTGCCTTGTCAAAACAAGACCGCCAGAAGCAAACGGAGACTCCGGAGAAAGGACGCTCTCTGTGGCAGCAAGTTGCTCAAGGGAAGTCTTCAAGAATCGAAGCTCGGCTTGGATGACAATCCTAGGTTCATGACACACGTCCATTAACCCCTGCATTGGCCCTGATGCACATCTTGAAAGATGTGCGCATGCGAGCGCGATGCTGATCCATGGCACGAGCTGGGCCCTTGCACCGCAGGATGCCTTCGATGAAGTCCTCGTTATGTCGCGTGTCTCACTTCCCAACAAGATTTCTCGGCGTCCGGCATTGGGCCAGCCTGCCTTTGAAGATATAATGCTTCTATCCCATTGTGTTTTTGAGTGAATTTGCGTGCCGTGCCTTATGTGTCCCAGCTGTCATGGCCTGAAGACGCGTACAATCAACAGCACGCGGGTCAAAATTTGAGCAAACTTGGAGCTAGATCATTTAGTGGGCCTTTTCGGTTTCGGGAACGGCGGCCACAAGCTGAGCCCCCAATTGAGGCAATCGTTCGTCACTCTGCGCTTGGTGTCCTTTCAAAACGACTCATACTGACAAAGCCTCACTTGTTTGCACATATACAAGGGTACTGAGACTGTTACTCAGGAGGCTGTTATATGGACCTTTCTAAGCATAGGGATGTACATGCGGAACTTAAGGAGAGCACAGCACAACCAAGCACTTGAAAATGCGTGACACCAGCCATATGCAGCATCTTATGTTAAGGAACTGTGACGAAACTTTGAAAAGCAACTCGCGGGCTGCGAGCTGTTATGGGCTTTGGGCATACAATACTACAAGTTGTAGAACGTGTGTTTCGGATACATCCCGTCTACCCGAAAACGGCAGTCGCATGACCAACTCTGCGTCCTCGTACGTGACCTGCCCATCGCCTCAGCACACGCATTGCGCGAGGCGCATGCGTGGCAAAGAGCACTTGCGCATGCGCTGCACTGCATGCACGATTCGACAAGGCACGGAACATGACATAATGCAGCTTGCGGGCTGTTTTGCAGCATCCGAAAAAGGGCTTTGCTTTCCGGTACAGCAACTTCCAGGCTCTCAAGATACGCCTGGACTTTCTTGTCTTCTAACAAGTCACTCCTTAAATCGGTCACGGTCGGAAGCAGCAGCAACGATTAGACAGGACACTTTCATGTCAGGTGCTACAGAAATGTCAAGCCGCATCTCTTCCTCTGACAACAGACCATCCCCGCTTTCATCCATAGCTTGGAAAACGCCTGTCTGGAGCAAAAGCAAGCGTCGGCACTCACAGACCCTGTTTCCCGTGGCGCTGCTACTGTCTGCAGATCCGGCCTTCCAATTTCTGCACGAATTTCGCTTTTTTTGTCAGCCTGTCCTGGATCATCATCTCCGCATCGCTACTCGCAGCTTCCAATGTCTGACTCAGGAATACCGCCGAGATTACTCGAATGACCTGAAGCCACCGGGCTGCGCTGTTCTGAGTCTCTACTAGACCGAAGCTCGTGGGCAATCTCTTCTCAGTGCTGGGCAGCAAAAACAATGAATGTGATGTACAGCAGGAAGAACAAAACGTAAATGTGACTCACGTTCTCAAGCACCTCAGGTGACAAAAAAGAAAATCGAACATTAAAACTCCTCCCTCCGCCCCATCCTCATAATCCTGAGGCTGCCAATGCATGCTACCTGCCCTCGCTGACAGTTTGTCTTGGCAGAGCCAACGAAGCATGACCATGGCGCTGGTCGTGCATAGGTAGGCCACGATCCGGCAAATGTCACCTCATACCTTACGCGCGGAACTTGTAGAGGCTGCACCCTAGTGAAGGTGATGGCATGCTCTCTAGCGAGATTCCTGCACGCGGCAAGAACTGCAAGCTCATGCACATCAGCAAGGCTGACCTCCCTTCAAGCACAAGCGAGAGGTACAGGTTATGGCAGCCTGCATCAGCCTGCCAAAACTTGCTAGCATGTAGAAGCCAGTCTTGGTGACCGTTGGTCTTAGATGACAGCTTACCGCCACGATCCTAGGCAAGAGTAGTTGCACCGCACTGCCACTAGCATCACCAGCTCAACATATCCCCACTACCACCTGAACAATGACTTCCGTGCTCATTGTCACCCGCCACAGCACAAGCAGCAACAGCGCCATCATCAACAACAGTAGTTGCAACGTAGCAGGACCAAAACCACCACCGTCGTCATCAGTAAGCTGTAGAGAAACAGCCGGCACAAGCAGGCCAGGTTGTCACAAAGTCCGGGTGGCAGTGTGTACATGGAACGGTAAGCAGTCCCATAGTGAAGCCACACCCACAGGCGGTCACTCATCGGCTTGCTCTCGTCCATAATGAAGTCCTGGAGCCTTGAGCAATGCCCCATGCGCGCATATGTCCGCCCGCACCAGCTACTAGGCGCCAAATGGGAAATGCAGGTTTCTGATACAGTGAGGACTGCTGACCTCACCGCTCAGCACATACAGTCATATCTATGTCAGGATTGTGCGAAACATGTAGCGTGGCAAATCTTAGTTGACGAGTGCGTGCAACAGCCATCAAGTGGTCGCTGCATTCACCAAGTCCTACAACATCACGCGACTGCTAAAGACTTAAGCAGGTGGCAAAGTCCCCATCGTGAGGCCACCCATCGTGATGCACAGCCCCAGGAGCACCATGGACCATCCCAACGCCGGTAGAAAGGAGGTGCAAGCATGCACCAGCAACCGGAGACCTGCCGAAATGATGTTTTGGCTCTTAGGCTTCGACGTGCTCAACTAATCAGACTTGCTAACTTGCTCGGCCTGGAAAGAGGTGAAAAGTCCTGCCGAGCCGAACCACTCGTCCCTTACCACGCAAGAGTTCAGCAACTAGCATCGAGCAACGTACTTTTCAAACATGTCACGGACCGTGCCAAAAGGGATCTGAGCTTGGCACGAGCTTCAATATCCGCAACAACTGCATCAATTCTGAACTCGAGCTTCTTTCTGCAATAACGCCCAGGACATAGACATCCACAGCACCAATTAGCACCAGCAACGTGTCAAACAAGTTTGCGCACGAAGAGAAGAAGCACCACCTGCACCAGGCCGACGAACCAACAGTTGCACATAAGCCCTTCCCAATGTGTACGCCAGCCTGCCTGTGATACCACAGCCTGGATATAAGCTCCACGGTATACGCAAGTTGGAAAATATGGTTCAAGACCTGACTTGTCCGAGAAATCCTGGGACAGTCCCCAGAAAGTCGAACGGGTCCGGTCTTGGTCTTAAGATGCCGGCCACAAAGAGCGGCCCAATATCGTCACACTGCATTCCGTCGGGTATCCCGACATGCGTTCCGATTGAATGACCTTCACATTCCAACTCGAAAGCCAGCTCCATCGTGTTCCTTAGGCTGCCCGACTGAACAAGACCCTGATCAAGCACCCGACATCCCGACACGTTTTACACCTCACACCCCTGTAACTTGGTGCTGTCTGATCGGTCGCACGAAGAAAGTCCCTGGCCCATAGCGCAGGGGATGTACTCGAAGGCTCACACAAGAGCGTGGGCGTTGGAACGAGCTGTGTGTTTGAGCTTGTGCCCCGCCTCAGCACCTTTGTAAGGGATCACGCAGCATCTGTTCCGGAGACAAGTTCCCAAATACAATCCGGCTGCGAGGCTTGGGGGAGGTTCGGGCGACGCTTTTTATTCTGCCATGATGTAGTGGGGAAGAGTCGTCCACTCGTTCGCTCGTTCGCTCATTTATGCACTCATTCACTCACTCACTCACTCACTCACTCACTCACTCGTGGTCTCTCATGTGGATAGATGCTTGTGTGTGGGGGCTAGGCCCGGCGCCTCAAGTGCGCATACTGAAATGCCTCGCAAGAGAGTGAGAACCACTGTTGGCCGGATGCAAGATCGACGATGGAGGCTACGCAAAATCACTGTGACCATCTAAATGTGTGGGAGGCCCCCGTGTGCAAGCAAAAAACCTCATATTAAGCAATGGGTCAGAACGACTATGATTGAGGCAGCCGTGTCGAGCATCATCATCTCCTCCAGCCAACGGGGAGCGGAACATGATGCACAGTTTGCATCAGCGAGCCCTAGCTGTGATTTTTCCTCAACGGCCTGATTTGCATGCTTACGCTGCCACCTGAGCCCTCCTCCTTGGATGAAGGATCAAGACCCATCTTACTTCTTCTATTTTCCCATTCGTCGTCAGTCCTTGGAGTTCGATGAAATAGCCATCATTTCGGTGATCGATGCTGAGTTCGCCATCCCCGATGCCCTGGAGCGGCTGCTCAACATGAATACAAGGCATAGCAAAGCTCGGGAAAGCGACCAAGCGTGTTTCAGCGTATCTGCATCTGAATCTGTAGTGGGTTCAAGCATACCGCAGAATACCCCGTGTCCCATCATACCCTAGGATAAACCATGATATTCAATATGCCATATTGACCCTAAACCTGCAAGGGCGTGAGAGCCAGGATCTCTGTTGGGAGGCCACTCCCCGGGCTTCGGGCCGCATCTCCGCCTCCCTGAACCTCAAGCCCAGCACCTACATACACCTGAAGACACTAAACACGATCTCGTAGCTAAATGTGTATATCTCTCTCTCTCACTGCCTCATACACTACACGTTTGTCTATATCTTATACGTATCCTTTATGTGTTTCTATATATATATATGTGTGTG
>CAJNDV010036182.1:0-10036 GCA_905221635.1 Symbiodinium sp. CCMP2456
AAAAAAAAAAATGTTATTGGTAGTTCTTTAGGGCCTTCTATCAACACCAACACCGAAGAAAGCCAACCAAGTGCAAAGGCACTTCAGAGTTGTGCCCGGGAAACCTTTCAAACTGTCAGCGCCGATTTTTGCACGTGCCGCAACTTGCAAGGAGAGCCCCTTTGACTTGGAGCAAGCCTCTCCGTTTCCTAGTTGACCCCAACAGAATTGAGGCAAACAGCGTGCTGTGGGTAATGTAGGGGCCTTAATTATTGGAGTAGTGCTTTGGGGTATATTCCATTATATATAGTTGCAATAAGGAACCCCGCAAAAAGGCGCAGGTAATTAAGGCCCCGATAGTAAACCCTCCAGATTTCGTCAAACACCTGACGGCCCACCCCAACCTAGCTGTCCCGCATTTGCAAACCGAGTCTTTATCTTCAGCGATAGACATAGGCCCCATAGTAGTCCCTTTTTGGGGTTACCTTATAGGATTTGAACTTAAAAAAGGAACTACTTTAGGGCCTATGGGTAGACAGTGATCTTGGAAAGCTTACTCTAAAACCTCCTACAAGCTGCGGGCTAAGACAATCTCGGTGTCCAAGCTCAACTACTAAGCCTCACAGGAAGGCTTCGGTTTTTGGACTCATGGAGGTTTACAGTATACATGGCCCGACCCCAAAGCACTCTGTGGAGTTCGGGATGTTCGACAAGCGGCCCTAGACTGAGGATTGGGGTGTCCGGCTTAAGGCTGAGACCGGTAAGCCTTTCAGCAGGATAGTTCCATCCTCTACCTGAGCCCTGCAGAAAGCAACTGCAAGCAACAACAGGGACACCGATTCCGTAGAGCAACCGTGCAGTCTGAAACCCCACACCGCACACCCCCAACAACGCAACTCTCAACATCGAACCCTAAACCCTAAACCCTAAACCCTAAACCCTAAACCCTCAACATTGAACTTGCAACTACGGGCCTGAACCCACACAGCGTGATCAACCCGAAAGCCATGAACTGCAGAAGCGGTTTAGGGTTTAGGGTTTAGGGTTTAGGGTTTAGGGTTTAGGGTTTAGGGTTTAGGGTCCCCCGGAGCTCCAGATCATAAAACCCTGAAGCCCAAGCCCAAGAGCCGCAAAGTTGCAGGACACCCAGAGCCCAAATACTGTCGTCCCAGTAAATTCCCTAAGAACCCAAAACCCACTTTTTCGTAGGTTCTTGTTATAAACCCTAATATGGGATTTATAGGGACCCTAAGAAAAAGGTAGGATTTGGGTTCTATAAGAAACCTCGGAAACCTGCGACCCGAAAGCCCGCCCCCGAAACCTTCCTGTCCAATCGACCATCTCCCGAGGCGCAAAGCCGTGAGGCAACAGAAAACCCTAAACCCTAAATCCCCCAACCCCTAAACCAAATAGTCGAAATCCCATAAAGCCTCCATTGTAGTTCCTTTTTTTGGTTTAACCAATTATGTAGTAAGGATTCTATAAGGTATCCCCAAAAAGGAACTACAATGGAGACTATAGGTAGACCCTAAATCCCCCGACCCCTAAACCAAATAGTCGAAATCCCACAAACCCTAAACCCTAAACCCCTAAACCAAATACTCGAAATCCCATAAACCCTAAACCCTCAACCCTAAATCCCCTAAACCCCTACACCAAATAGTCGAAATCCCATGAACAAAACTCGATCCATCCGACACTTTTGAAGGCCCTGTCTCGAAAACCGGTTAGGGTTTTGGGGGCTTTCATAAGGTTTCACCACGGCTTCTTAGACCCCCAACCCTAAACAATAAACCCTAAACCCTAAACCCTAAACCCTGAACCCTCAGCCCGGGGGTATTCTTTAGGGGGTTTTGGGGGTTTATGGAGAGGATTCAGGTCGCAGGGATTCTGGCGTAACACACGCCAAACTCTAGCCCAAACCCTAGCAGCCGAACCTCTGAGCCCTAGAAACTGCCCCAAACCCTCACATCCTACGAAAACCCTAAACCCTCACATCCTGCGAAAGAGGCCCCGATGCCTCGGGTTGCGAGCACGGAGCCAGGCAGCGTGCTTCCGTCCAAACGCCACGCTCGCAGACCTCAGAAGGCTCAGGGCGGTAAGGGTGGGGGTTCGTGAAGAGGGGATTCTTAGGGTTTAGGGTTTAGGGTTTTAGGTTTAGGGTTTAGGGCTAGATCCGCTTCGAGTCTGCACGACGGATGGCATTGCCTTGTCTGTTCATAACCCTTACTGCTCACTGCTCACTTAAGCTTTCAAGCTCGACTGTGGCGCCAGAGCCACGCCCCTACACCTACGAAGGCTTCTCCAAAGTAGAGCGCCGGGTGTCGCAGTCCTCATGTTACCCTCATTCAGGCAATCACATGTATACGTAATCACCCCTATACCCTGCTGCAGCCTACTGTGCTGGGAAGTCTTAATATGCTGGAGACCCCAAACCTTGAGTGAGCCCGTTTAGACAGATCCCAGAAGGAACTATTACCATAATCCATGCGCCCCATGGTACATGCTCAGCAGCCAGCAGGATTGCCTGTCTTGGCATAGCCGGCCTGAAGACATAAACAAAACACTTCTGCAGCGGCTCTTTAAAAACTCCAAGTCTGGGCGGCTTTCACGGGCGAATGGGGCGGACACTGAGCCAACAACGACACTCTGAACCCTAAGCCTCGAGACTCGGATCCGCAGCTTCATGCGGAACGGGGCTGCTGAAGGAACCCGTGCAACACGGGCCCCTGGATATACCGACCCTATAGGCCCTATCGCCTCGCACCGAATCGAGCACACCGTTCCGGACACCACATTCACCTGGGCAGCGATCCCCGTGCCCTGCACCCAGCTTGGGTCTTAGGGTCGTAGAGGGTTTGGCTTACGCAAATCACAGGCTTGAGATTAGTGTGTGGCTTGAAGGGTTAATCGCGCGCATTAGGATGATGCGAGCTGAAAAGGTCATGCGTCTGTGATGAGCTTTCCATCTGAAGGCTATACACAGATGTCTGCATCTCGCTTTCTTTCTCTCTTTCTCTCTCTCTCTCTCTCTCTCTCTCTCTCTCTCTCTTGCTCTATCATGCTCTATCACATCTAGCTGTCTATGTATCTATCTATCTATCTATCTATCTATCTATCTCTCTCTCTTTCTCTCCAGCTCTCTATCTCGGTATCTCTCGCTCTCTCTATCTATCTCTATCTGCCTGCCTACCGTGAATATACTGGGCCTGCCAATAATTGCCGTGGCTGCCGTCTGTGTCGTGACCAGGGCCCCGACAGCCCCAGCCCTGCACTCTTAGTTGCAAAGTCGGGAGCTTCGAAATCCTAAATGTGCCTGAAACTCCAAACCAGTCTGGGGTCAAGAATTCCGATTCCCTTCAGCTGCAAGGCTTGAAAACAAGGCCCTGCTGCAGTAGATGCACTGGGTCAGCAGCTGTCCTCTTTTAAGCGGACGAGCAAAAACGAAGTCGGGTGAAGCGACTCCGAGGACTCTGTCTTGTGAGGTGAGACAAAGGCCTCAGAGGTGGTGACAGTAGGATTGCAACCACTGGGTCTCTGGATACAGCTGCTGTTTCATCTTGTACGTATCTTCCTTCATGTGGAAGCAGGTCCAGTCAGCACCACAAAGTTTGCAATCTCTATCTGTATCGCATGCTGTCTTCTTGTTTTCTGGTGTCGTGGTCTCGCCGTGGCAGTGCCCTGTGTCCGAGAGTCCCTCCTTGACATAGTGCTCGGCCACCTCGCCGACGTTGCCGCGCTGCTCCCCGACCTCGCGGCTCTCTTCCTCCACACTCCGCATTCCTGAAGCAGGAAGGAGCAGAAGAAGCATGAGGATGGGCATCGCTCGAACCATGTCGAGAGAGCCGAGGAAATGAAAGGAAGTATTAACGAGCGACTGACAACTCGAGCCTCAACTTGCTACGAGGTTCCAATGACTTGCTCCAACTTGCACCACAGTCGAAGCTCCTCAGTGGGGCGTCGGGCTCTTGGGATGCCGTTAGTTTCGGCTTTTCGGCTTACGCTGATCAGGTTTGCACATGCTTCCGGCGCACTTGATAGATTGGGATCATAACGAAGGTCCCAATTCGCAAACCCAAGCCCTATTGGCCTAGCATACAATATACAACTTGTAATTGCCAATTCGCAGCAAAAAATATCCATTCCCAGCAATCTCTCAAGTGAAGCATCTGCAAACAGTGGGCCTCGAAAGGTTTGATCCGAAACAACCGTCCCCATGAAATTACAGAACAACTCGAGAATGACTCTGGGAGCAACAATTCTGCTATTCCCCCTCAGGCTATATACAACTTGTAAGTCTAGGGGTGGGACTTTACTATTTAGGTCGTGGGCTTCGAGAAGGGTGTCTACGTTGAGTTTCGAAGGCGGGATGTCTCCGTGCTCCACGACCCCTATCGGTTCACACACGGAGGACTTCCGCGTGCAGGATCGGTATGAGTTTGTCTAACTAGCAGGCTTACAACTGGTCCTTACAGTACAGTCCCGCCAGAGCTCAGGCATCTGTGTGTTGGGACATGGGGGTTTCCGAAAATAGGGGACCCTAATATAGCACCCTAAATAGTAGGATCCTTATTACAAGGACCCCAAAACAAGGTACCCATTATTTCGGAGACTCCCACATGTGTTTGGATCAGTCAATACAGACCGGAAACTCAGGCTTTCTCGGGGCTGCGCCTGTTTTGATGAGGTAAGCTCCATGGCTCGGATCCGGCATTACGGACTTCAGACTCCCACGAAACAAGCAAGACACTAAGACTCGCTAAGAGCTCTGAGTAGGGTACAGAAACCCCTGACCCTAACTCCCGGGGAAAGTGCATGTCTAAACCCTGTTGCAAGCCCAGCTATCCCCCTTCCCCCTTCCCCCCCCTCCAAACCTCAACTCCAACTTTCACCCACTCCCTTCTCTGAACTCCCCGGGTTTCGGGCACAGTCCGCGACGTTCGTGGCGAAGGCCACGTCAGGGCCCGAGATGCACATTGGGACGCAGTCTGGGCCTCGTGTTCTCTTATTCTCGGGACCTGTTCCAAAGCTCCGAGTCTTCAACACTCTACGGAGCCTATCAACGCAGGTATTGTCAGGACCTCGTTTAGGCTTGCATGGGGTTTAGGATCGTAGCATGCCCCACCCTGAAGTCATCCCCAAACCCAAAATCAAAACCCTAAGACCCAATCTGGCACCCAACACAGGGGCCTCGACGATTGGAAAGGGCTTTTCGGGTAGAGTTCGCCATAGCTTTACAAGGCCCTGAAGGAGATCCCACTTATTCTTCGGGCCCTTAATGTTCGCAACCTTGAATCCCCAAGCCTGCCCGGAAACGACTCTGAACTCTCAAACCCCAGACCCTAAATCGTAAACCCAAACGTGCATCCACCTCCCCTTAACTACACAGAAGAGTCCATCCGGGACTGCCTATTGGACGCAACAAAAAAAACAATTCTCTGACTCTTTAAGAGTGACTTCAAGCCTTCTACGCTAAACCCTAAACCCTAAACCCTAAACCCAAAACCCAATCACACAAAACACCTCCTAAGGAGCCTTTGGGCGGCCCGGCCCTCCACTGGTTGCACCACGCCGTCGCGACAGCTCACCTGTCCGGTTCAGGGCTCTAGCTTTGGGGTGCAAGGGGTTTACCCTAACCCCCAGGTACCTACTATATAGGGCCCTATAGGGGGCTCTAGTACCCTATATAGTAGGTACCTGGGGGGTTAGGGTTATATATGTATGCAGATATGTAACGTAGGTATGTACGCATCTACATCTGTATGTACATGTGGAAGTATGTACGAGTATGTGTGAATGTATCAACGCATACCTCCATTGCATGTGGGTAGTTGTCAAAATTAGGGTCCCTTTTGGGGGTCCTTTTTAAAAGGGTGCCGTACTATAATGGGGACCTAAAAAGGGACCCTAATTTAGAGAACTACCCATGTACTGTAGGTGCTGTCGTCCGGCATGGTGAGTGATCGCCTTTTTGCTATGCATCCCCCTCGAGGCTTGTAGCTGCAAATCAATTTGCCACCCCTCTTGTCTTACGCATCTTGCAATGAGCCTCTTCACAGCTTCCGACGCCTCATGGAAGAGCCTCTCTCTCCTCCGCCCCTGCTCACATTTCGCGCAGACCCTCGAATGGAGCTGGTCCGAGCGCTCCTACAATGAGATCACCTGGTGGACGCCCGCACCCGCCAGGGCTTCGTAGAGCTGGGGAAAGCAGCCGACCATGACCCCATCGCAAAGACCCTTGGGGGTCACCTCCCCACTGCCACACTGCTCCATAGTCCCGTCTGCCAGGTTCCGTCTGATGGCGCACTGATCGCATGCCATCAGGAGAATTCCATGTTCCTTGGCCACCCTGGCCAAACGCTCTCCTATTGGGTCCCCCTTTTTGAGGCAGAAAATATTGTCGTCGAAGAACATCATCCCACTCACTTGTGCGCCGTGATTGCCGTTCTCGAGTTGAGGCAAGATCATCTGGGCAAGTTTGAAGGTGGAGCTCATATTGGTGGCAAAAACATACGCAACCTTCATGGATGTATCATCAGCCCCTCTTGCATGCATAGCCACAGTGGCTTTTCTCTTGCAGTGCGGAGCTCGACGCACTTGGCCAGCTGCAGCAGCTACAGCTCCTGTCATTGCTATGCCACCACCGGCCCCTTTGAGGAAGGCACGGTTTGAGCTTGCAGGGTCCGTGGTGCAGATCTGGCTGCGCACTGGAGTTGCTGTGGGACGGTGAAGACTGACAAACGCCGTTCCTGAAAGGCCCATGGTGCAAAGCGCGGCTGCGCGGCTCGGCATCTTGCTGTCCTAAACCCTAAACCCTAACGCAGCCGTGTTTTGCCTTTCTTCGGACCGGTGAGAGGAACGCTGCATGCAGGGCAAGCAAAGCCGTACACCGTACTGCTAACGGAGATCCTAGGTCCTACCCAGAGGCCCTAAAGTAGTTCCTTTTTGGGGTTCACGAATAGAATCCTATAATATTATAAGGTAAACAAACCTAAAAAGGAACTACTATGAGGCCTATGGGTAGGCCTCAGAATAACCTCAACTCTCTTGGCAGTTCAGCTCAATCATCTGCACAGCGACTTGAAAGTAAGCGAAAGGACGATGCCTAACAGCAAAACAAAAAACTTCTATCGCCAGAGATTGCCCATGGCCCGTTTGAACGCAACGTAATTATTAACATATGTGTTCCATAAACCCTTTAAAATTAACAGCCTAGTAAGACAACATAACAACTTGCTAAAGCCAGCTTTAGCCCATAAGCCCGAAATGAAATGTAAGATCCAATTCCCAACGAGAGCCCGCTCATCCGAGGAAAGCAATATAACCCTGAACCCTCAACGGAGTTCAGCAAGAGAGAGAGCTAATTGAGGGCATGCCTCGGCGATATCCGGCGTGGATCCTTCTGGGCAAACCTTCTCTCTCAAGGCCCAGAGTCTTCGAGTTTGGGGTTTGAGAGTTTGGGCTTGGGGAGAAGCTTCGGGTTTTGGGGCTTAGGGAGTAGAGGGTTTAGGGTTTCGGGAGCTTGGGATTTGGGATCACTTTTCAAGAAATGTTGGTGAGCTCTTCCAAGCATGCACAGGATTCAATTGGATCTCAGCTCTGCAGGTCATAAAACCCAAATTTTGAAGTTGTGTCCTGCCTGTTGGATACATACAGATACCAACATGTTAAGAGTTTGCAAACTCATACACTAGTGAAAGAGATCACATATGACAAGTGACAAGTTGTGAGGCTCACTTCAACAAAAGACCCGGTAAGGCATTCGACAAGCTCAGGGGAGTCGCTTGCTGGCGCACTGCCAGCTTGTCTTCCCTCCATGTTTGCCAGTGTTTTCGAAAGAGAGGGTGCGACTCGGTAGGTCAGTAGGCAGCAGAAGACCGCAATGCCACAGTGGTGACGGCTTGAAGCTCTGCCTTTGCCCTAACCCCAAATAAGTGCTATACCCTGAACCCGATAGCACATAGGGTCTCTTGAACAGGCAACCGAATTTCTCACTCCATACGATCATGAATCTTGTCAACCTGCCACGTGGGTGGTCGTCAAAATTAGGGTCCATTGTTGGGTACCCCTTGCCGTATTATAATAAGGACCCAAAAAGGGACCATAATTTTGACAACCACCCACGTGTGAAACTCGAGAACTGGCTCAAGCTGGCGAGGAACGACATTGCAGCTTTCCCCATGCAGGAGCTGGCCATCAGCCTTAGGGCATGCTTTGCCAATGGTGCAGCCAATCCGGTGTTCCAGAACACCGGCCTAGCAACTGTCACAGCAAATGTTTGTGCTGCCGGCATTTATCGCCCATCCCACAGCAAAGCAGTGTGGTGCATTTGTGCATTAAGTTCATCAAACGTTGATTTGACTCAGTATCTCAAGCACAGCATGCAACGCTGCAACACACCCGGTGTCTGCCGACGCATCAGCATCGACGGACAACCCCCGGGTCAGGTCAGACGCACCCACACCAAGATATCTGGGTTGCCTGCTCCACAAAACTCTGCAGCGTCACAGCCCTGGTAGCAGCGCGGCACCTGAGGGGTAGCGATTCCAGGCAGGGATGACTGAGACACAAACTGTGGACCCTAAACCGTTAGACCCAAAACTTCAGTGGCCCAATCACTTGTGAGGCTTCCAGCAGCTTAGGGCTTGTGTGCAGATTGTTCCGATGAACAACAGGCCCATATCAGTATCGAGACTGCTCTCCCAACAGGAACCGAGATGCCCTAACCCCCCCCCCCCCGCTGGGTGCTCCACGCCGAAGAGCAGCTCTAGGGGAAGCAGCGCCTGGCAAGTCAACAAACGGAAGAAGAAAGGATGCGACTTCCTCCAGGGTTTGGGATCTTCGAGTTTCGTGCAAGTTTGTAAAGACAAATTGACGCAACGATGGCTGAAACAACACCACACCCACCCTACCTGGTGGTAGAAGATGCCATGGAGGCAAAGGAAGAAGCCACTTGCGCGCGTGCCTGCCTCGATCGTTCCGAGCACTGGCACGAAAATCTAACTGGCCATGCGACTGCGAACGTCGGCAGTAGTCTTGTTGTCGGTGGTTTTCTTGCCTACGTTTCTGAAGTCCCACGGTGGTCGGGCACGAAGGTCCTAGAAGATGCAACTAGTTAACAGTTCAGAGGACTTACATAAGAAGTTTGCATCATATGTAGGGATCATGGCTTGCAGCATTTAGGTCGACGGTTGCGTGCTAGGGGCCAAGGATAATCAATGGTAGCAGTCAGTCGGACTATAGTAAGAAGGTTGGGTCAATATGCTACAGAGTGCAATCGAACATATTCGTGTGGTTATTCGTAAATAACGACAGAAGCAGCAATCTTTGTAGTGCTGGTCGTGAACATCTATAACAAGCGGCAGCACCTCTATTGACTCTAATGTCCATCATGCAGTCAACCTCTCGCAGGATGTCAGTCGAGTCGGGAAGCCAAAGAGGCTTACATGTCCTCAAGGCACCCACGTAGGAACCCCTATAAGGCCGAAGGCTATACCGTAGAAGCCCATCACACCTGCCCGACGCCGACACCTCACTAAACATGAAACGACCAGAAATCCCACACCCGGGCCTGCGCCTCGTCTTAGGGTTTAGGGGGCATCCTTCCTGAGCTTGAAAGCCCGGAAAATGCTTGAAGCCCTCCACCCCCAACTCTGTTGAGAACTCCTCCGAGCCACTGGCCGGGCAATTCAGGTCACACTGGCTTCCGTGCTGAAGTCCCTGGCAGCTTTCCTGGCCTTGCCGAATGAGCAGCAGCAGCAGCAGAAGTAGTAGTAGTAGTAGTAGTAGTTGTTGTTGATGATGATGATGATGTAGCTGCTGTTGTTGTTGCCGGTGTTGCTATTGTTGCTGTTGTTGTTGGGCGTGGTGGTGGTGCTGGTCCTGCTCTTGTCCATCTACTACTACCGTACTACCGTACTACCGTACTACTACTACTACTACTACTACTACTACTACTACTACTACTACTACTACTACTACTACTACTACTACTACTATTGCTACTCCTGCTGCTACTGCTACTGCTACTGCTACTGATGCTGCTACTGATGCTGCT
>CAJNDV010036182.1:12917-23390 GCA_905221635.1 Symbiodinium sp. CCMP2456
TGAGGGTTTAGGCTTTAGGGATTTAGGGTTTAGGGTTGAGGGCTTTCTGAATGTTTACTTTGAGTATTTTGAGGGTTACGAGAAGTATCACAAATTATGACGACCTCGACACTTCGTCTAGATCTGTTTGCTTTGCCTCGGACGAGCAGTATCCACACGTCCTGCAAGAGCAATGCGACGTTCCGGGCTTCGGCTTATTCAGGGAAATCCCAGGGTTTCAGATAGCGTCGATGTCATTGGGCACCCAGAAAAGGCGCAGGACTGCTGCCTCAAACTCAGAAGTGCCACAACCTCGAAGGCACTTGAAGATGCCTGTCAACACGAACACGGCTGCAAGCATGCAGGCACCGGAGAACCCTCCAAAGACCAGCCAGCGACGTCCTAAAGAATCAAGTTAGTGGGTGCGGGGGGTTCGGAATGTGTTGGGTTCAGGGGTCGCCAAGGAAGACGAAGGTGACTAATCCAAGGGGGTGCCTTTCGGCATACCACAGTTTCGCCCTAACGACCCTTACCTGGAAAACCCCAAAGCCTACACCCGAAGTGCTACATGTCCTGCCATGTGACTGGCAGGAGGGTTCCAGAGCATCGAGGATGTCGTCGGGAACGGCGCAAGGCCTGAACTTCTGCTGGCAGCTACTGCATTGAAGGTTTAGGAAGTTGCCTACGGTTCAACGGCCCTCTCTCATCTCATGCTGAGGTTTTTGCCGTGTCAGCTCCTGCACAACCTTATCGTGTCTGTCGCCCTCCCGATTCTGAGTGAGGTTACTCACAATCCAGCGGCCATGAGTGTCAACACTGTTGGAGCAGACGACGACAACGATGAGGATCGTGATGCTGCTCATAATGACAATGAAAATCATCATCATCATCATCATCATCATCATCCTCAATCATCATCCTCCTCGTCATCATCATCATCATCATCATCATCATCCTCGTCGTCGTCGTCGTCGACAACATCTTCGTCATTGCCATCATCAACCACTTTTGTATGGCGAAGAAAACCTTCATGATCATGGCAATGCCTATGAGCTCGTCAGTGCTGGCAGGATTGAGCCCACTAAACCTTTATCCTTGAGCCCTGCATCCCTGAACTCCCCAAGCTCAAGATATCTTAGGGGTGTGGGGCTGTAAGACCTGTATCCCTTCCGAGCTCCCGGGCACATCCTCCACAATTAGAGAGCCTGCTCAGCGAGGCTTTGCTTTAGGGTCGAGGCTTTCGTCATTGACGCTTTTGGGGCCTTCGTGAGTCGCGCTTGGGTTTTTTGATGGCTTCAACGGCCGATGTGTGTCTGATCATGTCGCGGTCAAGCTTTGACATTCGGACTTGTGCATTGTGAAGGTTTTGGGCATTAGACCCTCAACACCATGAAAACCTTTAAACGGCCCTCCCTGAATCCGAAGTACTAGCTGGAGCGTATAGAGCTCTCCCCCCCCCCGTTCCGTTCCAAAAAGTCATGTATGGGTTTCTCTTGCCTTCCGGGGGATAGGGTTCGTAATTGTTGTAGGTGCAAGATTCAGCGTTCGTTTTGTGGTTGGTGTATTTGAGGGGGGGAGGGGGGTTTAAGTTTGGGGTTCAGGGTTTGCTCTCCGGGGCCTGTCCTTAGATGTTTACTATCCGACTTCACATTTTGCAGCTCGATCGGTGTCCAACCTGGAACTGTCATACTTCAGCTGCCGTAGTTATGCAACTTGGTAGTATGTTGGAGTGCCCGAGCAACTGAGCAAGGCTTTGGATTTCAACCCATCGGTCCTAGGCCGTTAACACAACTAAAACCCGAACCCCCAGGCCGGCCTACGGTCATGGAGAAGGGACCCGCCGTGCCATTCAGCGACAGGCATAAGGAGTAGTTGCCCACCACCTGCGCTGTGGTGGATGATCGAAAAATGGTTTAGACCCGATATCAAGCTTTGCGTTTCAAGCTTGGGCGTTAGTGTTGAAACATGAACTCCTTGATCTCAAATATCGCCTCACTAAACTATAGGATAGGGTTATGGCATCATGGGGTCTTCGTAGTAAGCTACGGCTGAGCTGTTGAGAGTGTAGCATACCCCTCAAGGGCGCCGGGTACACCCCCCCCCCCCCCCGAAGCCGCTAATTCCCGAGGCGCTGAGCCCAGAAACTCTCCAGGCAAATCACCACAAGAACACGATAAACAGACTTAAGATGTATAAGGAACCGTTAGCACATGTAAGTAACGCCTAAGCTAAGTAAACTCCAAGCCGAACCCTTCGTAAACGAGTCAATGAACCCCCCAAGCCCTTAGAATGACCCTTAGCAAGATTTGAATAATCACTATCGAGCCCTTCAAGAACTCTCGAAACTTGACAGAACCCGCACACACAACCCGGAAGACTTGGCTTCCGACCATCTCCGTCTCACCCACCGTCTCTGCCAAGGGGGTTCGAAGGTCGAAGGCCAGCAGGGTGGAGTTCTCCACAGGCGATTGGGGTACCTAGGCTTGGGACTTCAGGGCTGTCAGGCTGGATAGTGTTGGGAATAGTTCATGTTTGCCAAATCCGACGCGTCAGCTGTCGGTGCCGTGCCTTGGAGTTCCTATGAGCCTTCATATCCAAAGAAACTGAACCGGTACAGTTTGACAGCTTAATCGAACGGCGGCTGCTGTGGGCCAGAGCTCAAGATCACCAACACCCTTTGGGTTTCGGGTGAAAGCGCTTTTGTCAGGGTATATAGACGAGTCTATGGTTTGGCGCAATCTAGAAGCACTCCGCATGCCTCATAGCACCCTACCCTCCAAAACATGTGAATGCCGTCAAACGTACGTCCCGCCGCACCTCCTCCCCCGAATCCGCAACCCTGAGCCCTGAGCCGCTCTCAACAAGACTAAAACCTGGACTTTTGAAAGCCTTGTTGTATAAACCCTGTCCTGTTAAAAACCCTAAACTAAACTGAATCTTAATTAAAGCCGTTAGATGTAAACCTGAAACATCTTGAAACCCGGAAGCCAAAGGCCGGGGCCGGATTCGAAAGGTTGCTCCAAAGGGGCGCCGGGACGCCGGAGCCTTTTCCGGGCATGGGCTAACGGGATGGGTGGTATTTGGCTGGCCTGAAGGGGCACGTCATAAGGCATGGGGCGTAGAGCTTAGACCTTGAAGGTTTGTTGATTGCGAGGGTCTCTTGGACGTAGGGTCTCGGATCCCGTGGCTCATGGCTTAGAGTTGTGTTTGCGGATTCACGATGCATGTAGATCGATTCACATAGGGGAAAAAACATTAGGCTGTCTGAATGAAGGGCCATGAGGGGGTGTGGGACAAAATTTAAAAGGGTCAAATCCTCGACTTCGGCTGGCTTTTCGTTCTGTTGAGCTTGCGGGCATGGATCTTCAAGCGACATGTCCCCGTGCAATCGAGTCTAGCGTTTCGCTTCAATCCTCAAATGTCTCGAACCTCAGGGTTCGCGGCTGAGACTTGGAGTGAACATTGATTTTTGCTGACACCTTTCCTAAAAACCCTGGCCCTCAGTCTGTGAGACGCGGGCAAGACCCGCTCTTCTCCAGCTGCAAATAGGTCTGCGGGTCAAAACCCTCGGAGAGCGACCTTTGCGGGAAAGCGCAAGGCCGCACGAAAGCACAAGAATCGTGCCGAAACATAAAAGGTGCAGCTTGTGCAACAAACCCTAAATCCCAGCTATCCATGCTCTGAAACATAGGTCCCGCACCCCACCATGGAGTCGAGAGTTACATTGCAAGTCTCGTTGAGAACGCACGTGACATGGGTGCCCCCGTCCACCTGGCCGCTGAACTTTCGGAGCCGAGGTCTCGGGCTTAAACTTTAAGCTCCCTAAACATACACACTGGCGTCACACCCCCCAGGCCCTAAAGTGAGGCTGCCAACTCCAAACCTTCGGGGTTTCGGTGCTGAAATCTTTATCATGGCTCCGGGATCTTCCAGCAGTCGTTGTCGAGTGCATCGCAAAGCAATTCAACGCACTTCCAAAACATAACATGTGCTTCCGGGCTTCGAAAATTCGCACACACACTGCGTTCTAAAACCTGCAAACTAGAACAGCAAATCCTGGCCTATACCCTGGCCTCGACCCAAACCCCACCTCGAATCAAACGGTCATGCTGCCTGGCCTTATGCATGGGATTGCATGGGTATATTGAAAATGAAATAAGCAAATGTTGGGCATCTTCCGGATATTGAAACCTCAAATCAACCGAATGTGCCCAAGCTCCCCCGACTTGGCCCGCTGCTGGCCCAAAGACGGAGAGCCTGGGAAACTGTTGAAGTTCATCTTTGGGTGCGCGAAGTTTTCAGATACTATTCATGTCGAACGGGTGCTTCAGCCTACGAAAAACAAAGCCAATTGGGGTTCTGCTGCTGCGAATTCAGATGCATGGTGTCACGGATCTTGAGCCTTGGGCCGTCGAACCAAAGCAATCTGAATCTAGTGCCACAAGGCCCTTAATTCAAGAATGCGACATGCATGCTTCGTACGTAAAAGGAGCGGTACATGCAAAGTTGAATCTTGTGTTATTAGATTGCCAATCCCGGTACCGAAAACAAGGAGCTAACCCTAAATTGGATGTGGGGGGAATTCAAAGAAGAGAACCGTGTAGTTCTGAAATGAAGCCCGGTCACAAGCATCGCACATGCCGCCGCATGTCTTTCAAAACCAGTTGCTTCGTCGCGATTTCCGCGTTTTCAACGTTGCTGGATTATGCTTCGCCACTTAACAGTTTTTCTATAAGTCGAAGGTTTCGATTCCCATCGTGATCGAAAACTCACATGAAAACTCCCATGGGTCATGTACAAGCATGTAATCAGTAGTTGTTTCCAAAAAACCGGGTCAACAACAAACAAAAAACGCCTCGCAAACATGGCCCAAATCATAATGATTTTGTGCTACGCAATCATGCGAGAAAGACTTGCTCGAAAAAGTGTAATCACACCAGCCATGTGGTGTTAACCGCATCGTAGTGTTGAAGCGAGAGGGAACATGCCTGTGTGCGGATGTGTTTGCCGTTGGTTCTCAGAAGCCCGAAAACAAAAACCCTAAAACAGAAATCCTAAAGCAGAAATCCTAAAACAGAAACCCTAAAACTCAAACCCTTTTGAAACAGGCTGAAAACCTAAAACAGAAACCCTGAAGCAACAACCGTAAAACAGAAACGCTAAAGTAGAAACCTCAAAACAGAAACCCCACAGCAGAAACCCTAAAACAGAAACCCGAAAACGAGAACATAAACCCTAAAACAAAAACCCTAAAGCAGAAACCCTAGAGCAAAAACCCTAGAGCAAAAACCCTAAAACAGAAACCCTAACACAGAAACCCTAACGCAGAAACCCTAAAGCAGAAACCTTCTAAAGCAGAAGCCCTAAAACAAAAACCCTAAAACAGAAACGCTAAAGCAGAACCCTCAAGCAGAAACCCTAAAGCAGAAACCTTAAAACAGAAACCCTGACACAGAAACCCTGAAGCAGAAACCCTAAAACAGAAACCTTAAAACTTGATTAATTATCTCGATTGTCCTGCTGTCCGCTCTTTGATCTCTCCGTATCTTTCTTTTTATTGTCTCTGAAAGAACCAGAAGCAGGGTCACGGTTGGATTCTTTAAAACGTAGAAGTCGTCGAGGCCCCGGCACCAGGGCAACCGACCGTGCTGGCTGTTTTCCCTGGCCCCTCCGCGGTCATACCAAATTCCCGGGGCTGTTTTCCTTGATTGGGGGCTGGATATTGGCCCTTGGGGTCAAGCAAAAAAGCCCAGCCAAGACGACCGGGGTTCGCTACGACAAGGGCCAGGACGACGGCGATCACTACGAACACCAGGACAAAAAACCCACCATGAGTCATGCAACCACCAACAAGCCAAGCCACCAGGAGAAGCCACGAGATCAATCACAAATTCAAAAACCACCACCACAATCCTTCTTCCAGGTGCTGGCGCGAGACAGTGTTTACAGTGCATGGCATTTTGTCGGAAGACAAAACCCGAGCGGGACTGTGCAACTAACGGGACATGAGCCCACATATATGGACCGCGCCATGCGACTGCCGCATCTCGGCATGCGCGCCTGCTCATTCACTGCAAGCAACTTTGTTTACAACGAACGTAAGAACCCCACCATGTGCACGGGGGGCTGTTTGGGATGTGATGACCCAGGTCGCGGTAGCCATGATGCAATGCTGGCCATCATCTCATTTGTGATGATATCGCAAATTTTAAACCTTAAGCCTTCTTCCCCAATACTGTACGGCCACAATAATAAACAACTGCAGTCCAATGGAGGATCCGTTTTGTGGGCTTTGATGCCACTAACCGTGCAGCAGCAGTGCTGTCACAAAACATCACCCGCGCAACTGAATGCAATAATAAAACTGTGACTAAACTTGAAATTCGGACACAACTAACACGGTCCGATAGCAAGAAGAATGGCCGAAAAGCCAGGCAACCTGAGAAGCCAGAGCACTGCACAAGGAACAAGTCAAAAGACAACCACCCATCACTGCAAAAAAACACAGATATATAAGGCACTGTCACTTCCCTCAGCACGTGCCGAGATGTGTTTGTTTCTTTCGCTTTCAATCGCTTCCATCTTTGTTGACAAGTCGATCCGCAAGCCCTTGCACTGCCATGGCAAAACCCAAACCACCCTGTGCAAGTTCGTAACTTTTGAGGACAGCTCGGCCCCGCGGGATTGGCCAGTGAGCTCTGCCAAAAGTCAACTTGCCTCACGTGAGGAGTCCTCGGGACGAGTTGCACTGCAGAGTCGTTTGCACATCAAAGTGCAGCGACACTGTGGGAAGTCAAGCTTCCGTCCAAAGTGCATCCTCGGAAGTTGCCACGTGCAGTGCGTAGACAAACCAAAACACAAACATGTCAACACAAAACGAGCCAACCACAAAGCTAGCTGTCGCACAACATGATAAAACAACTCAACCAAAAACAAGTTCAAAGCTACATTGAATAATCCTGGGAGCATAGATCTGCGACATGAACTTGTCGGCAAATTTCCAAAGTACCTCTTCAAACACCTGCGATGTTCAAGGTGCAAGCGAGAGGCGAACACATATCTTAAGATTAGTATCTGGCTGATGCGGGCTAATTAAACAGTTTTTGCTTCCTCATTCGACATTGCCGAAAACAATTTCGAAACCCGGATGCTTGTGCGCTCTTCACAGGGTGTTTCTTCTAAGGACCATCCCCCATGCTATGAAGATACAATTGGCGGGTTCGGGAGAGTAGATAAGGATGTTTGCTCCACAAGTTTTACTTGCTCTACGTGCCTTCCAGAAAAGCTTGCTGCGAAATTTCGGGTCGATGTAGATGTGGCGACCAACATACAAAGCCAAATGAATCGCAAGTGCCACTGCCATCGCGCGGTCCATGGTCGACAAAGCTCTTGAACCACAAAGTCGTTGAACAAGTCCACGGGTGCGCAGGCAAACTGCCACTGCCATCGCGCGGTCCATGGTCGGCCAAGCTCTTGAACTCAAAGTCGTTGAACAAGTCCACGGGTGCCTATGCAAGTTGCTAGCTCCAAACGTTTGAGAACCAGTTGACGGCAGCGGAAATCAAAGTCAGTGGTATGTGCCCTGTCAGTTCATCTGACTGATCACACTGTATCGATCCCAGCTACAATGCTACAAATGAGTGGTCCCACATTCAGTCCCCAGTATACGTACTTTTGATTACTTTGGTTCTTTCGGACGTGAGATCCCAAAACGAAAAAAACCAGCCTCCTAGCCCCAGCAAGGCTGAGGAATTTCTAGTTCTAGGGCTAGGCTACTCATAGCCTGGGGCTTCGAATTCCGACTTGGGAGTGCTTACACCGTAATCCTTAAGCCAACCATCTCAACGCCTATGAGTTCACAGCTTAAGCAGTATAGTTTCGGGTTTAGGGTTTAGGGTTTAGGGTTTAGGGGCGGATGTCGGACAAGGTTTTGCGTTGTGAATTCAGGTTCGGGCCTGCTTCGTATGGCTGGCTTTGAACTGACAGCCTGAAATATTGAAACTCTGACTTTCCTGTGAACACACGACAGCAACTTGACTCAACATCCAACCCTTCGGGGTGTTATATGTATAGGTCTTTATACACGAAAGACATCCAGAACCCTGAACCCTAGACCTGAGACTTAGCTTCTTACACCGATGAGATATTGCTTCTGACAGAAGTTTGCACTCTGGGTCCCGTGCGTGCCGAAGTCAATCCCAGCAGCAGACTCCGTGGCAAGCCAACAGACGACCTAGCTGTGAGCAATCAGCGAGCATATCCACTGATAATCCCAATGTCTAGCTGTAACCACTATCGTATACTTCAAAACTGGTTCGGTGAAGCCCAAAGTGAAGCCCAAATCCCGCACCCGAAGCCCCGAAACCCCTTCCTCGCCCTCTCCCAAGGCACACGGCTCGAAACCGCAAACACTGACACTGACATTTCAGACCCTGCCGTTTAAACAGGGATCCTGTGTTTTTATTGGGATATTGTAGTACGGAGCGATCAGAGCACCTGCCCAAAGCAAGCACCATAAATCTATCTTGGGCACAAACAATAATGTAGAGATCTTGCGGTCATCCTCTAGTCCCTATATACTTGTGCTACATAGTACGACAAAGCCAGGCTAATGATAAAGACCTCTATACTTATGAAATCTTATGCAACCTTTGCACAACCGTACAACACCCTTTTCTCTTTCTTAGAGGCAGCGGGGACTCAGACCCCGCTAGGTGCTAATCTCTCCTTCAACAGCTGCTTTCTACAGCTTCTGAAATTCTGAAAGCTTTCTTGCGTGTGAAGGTTTGTACAAGTTATAAAAGGCACGGATCGCCTTTGTAGGAGCCACCACGTCATACGTTTCTGCAGAGGCCAGACATGGTTCAGGGTTTAGGTCCCCGCTGATGGACATCTGACATATATTTATGGAAACTGTGCCAAAGTCATCAAACGCTGAACTGCAAACATCTCGAGAGGCTCAGTTGTTGTCTTAGTGCTTTGAACTTGTACGTGTCGGGTTTTAGATGTTAGGGATTGAAGCGTTTGTCTTGCGGCCTTCTAACTACGCGCGGTAGTAACGGTAATATTTAAAAGTGCCCTTAGGGGATCCTGGTAGTGATGGCTTGCAGGTCGGAGTTCTACCATGGACGTGCGGCTTCAGGCCGAATAAAGCTGTCTAGGCCCCGGCGAAGATCTTCACGTTCGCCTGCGTCGCCGTGCCGAGGGCCTTGCCAAAGACGGAATCCCGATACGACTGGCTCTTTCAAGCCCGCGGCTTGCCAGTCTCGGTGCTGCAGCACTACTCCGGACCCCATGTGACATGTGTGACTTTGATATGACCTTGCCCCTCAAAGCAGACTTGTGGTCAAAATACATCCGGAATATCTGTGTCCCTCGGGACGATCAGCTTCGAAGGTGGAGAAATCTCCAACTCTCTCCCGCTGTGGGGCTTCCAGGCTCTTGGGGGCTATGGCCGAAAGGCCTCTGCCAGGTCTACGGCTTTCAGGGCTTACGGCTTAGGGTTTGGGGTGGAGGGCTGGGGGCAGAGGCTTAAGTTATGTGGTGCAGGCTTTGGAAACAGGGCCGCTTGAAACCGTGCTCTTGCGTTGAGGAGGTGTGGGCCTTCAACTGGCTCGGACATGGATCCCAGATTCGAATCCGAAATGCGTAAATTCTGAACTCGCGAAGGCGAAGACAGGCCTCAAGCCCTCAAATGGGATCTCAAATCAAAGCTCCAAGTCATCATCAAAGACCGAAGCGTGCGGCCGTGAACAAGAGCCGGGCAACCAAAGTGGAGGAAAACTCAAAGGGCCGCCGTGTCCAGGTTTCCCAGTAACCCTTGAACAATACGAGCGCCCTTCGTGTTGAAGTCCGTCTGTTCAGATCCAAGACAAAACCCTCAAGCTTAAACGAACTGCGACTCTTCTGCGGGTCCTAGATATTCTGAGACCAATGGCTAGCAGTACTACTTTACAACAGGGCTTTCCGGGGCTAAACGGTTCGGTCTCTGCTTCTTGCCACTGAAATCATTTCTAGGGGGGCCGAGCCGAGGATGAAGCTGCTGAAGTCATGCAGTTCATGGCCAAATGCCGTAATCTGAATCCTAGGTTCTTGAAGTCAAAAATAGCATGCCCCGGTTGCCCAAACCAAATCATAACAATCCGTCGCAGCACCGGAATCCAAACCCCTGCTGCGTCAAGCTGGGTCTCCGCACGTAGGTCGTTCCATCGCTCGTTGTCGCCTCTAGCAGCGGTTTTCGGCCCATCAATGCAGTCAATGGCACGCAAGTGCTTCGCAGTCGTCGTCACAGTTGCAGCAGCAGGGGTCAGATCTCTCAGCTGGCGGCGGTGGAGGTGACAGCAGCAGCAGCAGCAGCAGCAGCAGCAGCAGCAGTAGCAGTGGCAGCAATCTTCTTCGGGCACACGGTGGAACCTGAACCATTACAGTTCACAGTCGCGCCAGAAATCGCAGCAGCAGCAGCACAAAAAAGCAGGAGCAGTAGCAGTAGCAGTA
>CAJNDV010036184.1:0-23377 GCA_905221635.1 Symbiodinium sp. CCMP2456
ACACAGACACTTAGAAAAGTGTTTTCTGCACTCGCGGACAGATGTACCTGAAGTACATACGTTAGCTGTTGATGCACAGGCTGTTCCGCTACGGTGTGTGATCAAACAAGGGGTCGGGCCATCATGCATGTCAGATTGCGGCAACAATGCAGGCATTCACTCTAGTGTTGGTTACTCCAGTGCCACAGGGGGCCCACTGGCTAATCCGAAGGCAGGTACACAAGACGGATCAGGTCGTGCTTCCCACTTGCATCCACAGCTTCGTTGAGTGTGGTAGGATGCAAGTGCCACACTCCCCTGCAAAGAAATAAAACTGTCGGCAACGGCAAAAAGCTGCGAATGTGGATTGTGAATCCCTTACCTCATGTACGAGAGGAGTTCACACACACGTCGCCCCAAGTTGGGCGCAACCTTTTTTATAACCTGCGCTGTCTGAAGTCACTGTCCAAAGCTACACGAACAAAATGAACTGGCTGCAGTGTATTCAAAGTGGTCACCGGATCGAGGTCGCACAGTCGACGACTGTCTTGCTCCAAGAAGAATGCTTGTAGCTCTGGCACCTTGCCCGTGATTTCCTTCAGCCGATATGTGAAAATCAGGCGAGCCTGCAGCACAGAGTCACTAGGACAGAGGACAACATGTAATTGTAGATGCTGGGAATTTGTGACCCTGTCCGGGGGTACCATGACAATCATCCGGAAGCACTGTGTCTTTGTAGAATACCATTGGAGCCCAGCTTCTCCAGCTTTTCGTTTGGTCATGGCTATTGAATGGCTGAAATGGCTGCGGATGTGCATAACCAGAGTGTTACTAGACAATGCAATGCGAGTCACATGCTGCAATCAGACTGTTTTGTGACGTGTTGCGGCGAGATGCGAATATTGCGGCCGATAAGATCGGCAAGGCATGCATAGTGAATTGATCTGGCTCACGGAGTGCGAGATCGTTTGCGCTTCGTAGGTGAAGAACTGCCTGCGCTTCCTGTGGGCTGCAGAGTCGTGTTGGATTGTTCCACCGGCTGTGATGTGGTCGTAGTGCTGTCGTTGCAAACTGAATTGAGCCAGGAACGTGTGGCTCTAAACCAAATCCAAGACCATCGGCCTTCCTGGTCGCACGACCAGTGCCAACGCCATTCTGACCCAATGGGGGATCTGGAGCGCGGGGTTCGAGGCATGATGAATGCACAGCGGAGAGAGAATAAAACGGCTGCGATGAATCATTTACAATAAGAAAGAGCTTGCATGATCAACAAGCAGCGGTGCTGTAATTCAATGCATTGTTTTGGGTCTCTGTGGCGCAGGCTTTTAGTGTGAATACTCACTGGCTAATGAGTGCTTCCAAACGGGACACGCGGTCCTTCAAATCGTTGATCTCTCTGTTGGACATCTCTATGAAGTCTGCAAGTCGATCACGGAATTCCGAGTCGGAGAGGCTGCTAACGATACTCTCCGAATCTTCCGCGTGCTCCCTTCCCTCGGTCAATACCTGGAGAAGCGCTTGGCTCAGAGCTGTGCGTCTGGCCTCACTGTCGGTCGGCAGGCTGGTGTCGGAAGCATGTTGAGTTGAGAATCCTTGTACAGAGCGCTGTGAACCTGAAGGAGTCTCCGCCATGATACAATACTAGTTCAACAAACTGCGGTTGCAGAGCCGTAAAAATGCCTGCGCATGAATGACGCATGAAAGTGCATGTGAAAATTAACTGTGTGGAATGTTAGCTGGATCAGAAGAGTCAGTTCACAGCGGGCTTTTATGCTGATGCTGCCAGTGTTGTCAAAACCAGGCAGACCACGATTCAGCTGTACATGCTAAGACCAGTCAATGTCGGAGCGGCCGGCTTGCTCCGTGCGAAGCAAATCAACTATGATGTCGAGCTGTTGTTTACAGCTGGCTAACAGCGCGGCACTAGCTTCGTGTTGGGTAGCCAAAAGCGTGTTCGTTGTGTGCAGTAAAGCCACTGCTTTGGCATTAGAATCGATTAAAGCTTGCTGTAATGCATCAATGCGCTGGAAAAACAAGGTATTGTCGTACGCAGGAGGCTGTGGATGCTCAGGTGGCGTCGTCGGTGGTGGCACTCCCTCTGTACCATCTTCTTGGTGAACATTGCCGTCGTTCTCCACTGGAGGGTCTTGTTCTTGTGCTACTCGAAGAAGTTGATTGCGTAGACCAGACGGCTGAGAAGCCTCAGCCTAATATAGGGTCTGAGGTGGCGAACGAGAACGGTGTCTTTGTTGTCGACGTGGTTTGGGCTCTGATGGTCGCGGCATTAGCTTGTGCAGGGGTTGAAGTCTGCCCCTGCTGTGATGCATGTTACCTTGCTGCTCTAAGAGAAAACGGCTGCGTACCATATCTGTGACAAAAGCATGTGCAGTCAAGATTAGACGCGAGTGAGGTCAGGCCCCAGCAAATGCATGCTGATTCTTTGCGCAGATGCTGAATCCAGCTTTGGTCGTAGCCGGCGGTTTTGTAAACCTCAGAGAGCTGCTCCATGGCGTGAGCAACTGCTTCTCGGGGTGTGGCTAATCGTTGTGCCAAAATGGCGCGAGCTCTGAAGCTGCTGCGTAGCACAATGTCGGGTGATGCTGACTGTGGTGATAGGATGTCGGTGAGGTTGGATGTAGCTTTGTAGTGAATGGTGTGTTGGGAGGGGTCGATGGTAAAGCCGAGGAAATCGAGACCGGGTTCAGTCTCAAGAAAGATGGGAGCGGCGTAGAAGTGGGGTGAAAGGAATTGGGAGAAATGGGGGAGGTTTGTGGCGCAGGTAGGAAGGAGAGTAAGTCTGTTGTCGACGTACCTGGTGGCAAAGAAACCACTGAGCGTAAAATGTTTTGCGTTGCAGTGCTTGACGTTGTAAGTAATGTTGCGGAAGGTGTGAGTCCATGATTGCTCGCCCGCGGCTACCACCATATCGCAAAGTGCTGGGCTCGCTGGGGATCCCATGGGTGCTCCGCGGGTTTGCTGTAACAAGGTGTTGCCCACCATGCAGTAGTTGAGGAGCAAGACCGCTTGGCAAATGTCAGGGAGGTGGCAAAGGTGGATGGTGTGGCGTCGTGGCTTTTGGAAGCGTGAGCGTCCTCGGTGTACCCGCATGGTGGGATCGGGTTCATGATGGGTGCTGGTGAATGTTGTGGCATGCTTGACACTCTTGTTCTTGTACCAGTGAATCATCAGGTGTAAACTGGCCAGAAAGCGGTCTGTGGAAATGCTGGTGAAGAACCCAGAAAGGTCTTGATTGGAAATGTGGAGAGGTAATTGTTCGTCTGAGGGGTTGCTGTGGTGGGCCTGGAATGCTTGTCGAAGGGAGTGTAGTTGCCGTAACGTGTCGCCTCTGTGTCGGGACAGGCTTGTCGGAGCATCAAATAAATCACATCAGCCAAATCGCTTGTGAGTGAGCGAAGCATGGCTCCGACGAACGACACGACGATTGGACGTCCTTTTGTGAAGGACTTTTTCCGCTTTGGCAGAATGTATGCGATTGGGATTTTGCCCCATTGTTGCAGGGCCCACTTGTACTTTGGGAGTAGGTGTTGTATTTGGGTGTAGGTGTTGAAATGGTGGTGTAGTGGAGGTAAATCGATAACGTGGAAGACCTCTTTGTCGAGGAAGGTGTTGGTGATAGCGGTGTGGTAAAGGTGTGGACAGTAAGTACCACATGAGTTTGTTGGGAAGGTGGTCTTCGCTGTGAATGACGCCGTTGGGAAGGCAGCGTCGGGCGTTGCTGACAACCTGGAGGTTGAGTCTGCTGTTGAGGTGGTGATCGTGAAGTTGCATCTGCTGCTCAATGAAGGTGGTGACAGTTGTGTTTTGTTCGGTGGGTATTGGGAGTGGTGTGTTTTGTGCCACCTCTGAATCGCTGCAAAAAGGTCCCGGCGGAGCTGCTTTGTCGGCGGAAAGAAGGTGCTTCTGCCAGAGTACCTGAGAAAGTGGTGTTGTGGGACAAGGGTAAAGAGAGGGATGGCAATGTGGCCATTGTGAAGGTGGGTGGGATGTGCTCGTTGGAGGTGCTGGCAAGTGCATTGGGGCGGTTGATCTGGTTTCCAATGTCGGTGGACCTGTCGCCAGTTGTGAGTGTGATCTTGTACCCGTGGGTGTCGTGCGAAGACGACAGTGATGGTGGGGGGGTGTAAAGGTAGGGTATGCTGGCGGTGTAAGGTGATCTGATGGCGTAAAAATGTTCGGGTTGTGGTGGTTTGCGATGGGTGTGCGAGGTATGGTAAAGTGGCTGGTCTGCGCGCTTTGGGAACAGGTAGTGATCGTTTGCGCATGGCTGTAGCTATAGCTTTTGCAGCAGGTCGCTGATGTGTGGTGGGTAGGTTGCGAGCGATGCGATGATAAGCGTATAGCTGGGCTGACGGAGTTCGTCGCCTCATGAGTTCTTTGGTGGAATCAAAGCGTCTTTTGGTGTTGGATGCTAGATTGCAAATAGTGTGCCAAACTTGGGTTTGGCGTTGAAAGGTCCGGGATCTGTAGAGTGGTCGAAGGGTTGGTGGCAGGTGTCGTCTTCGGAGTTTGGTCCAGATGGACGCAATGCCTGCTCTTTGCTGTATTTTGTGGCGCGCTGGTTGTGTGATGCCCCGGAATGCTCTTTTCATGTACGGGGCAATGTGTGGGTAGTTGAGTTTCGGTTGAAACTGCTGAATAAAGGTTTGTTCCTGGGCTTCCAAGTAATCGTGTGGCACGTTGTACTGTATGACGAGGGGGATGAACTGGTGGTAGTTTTGGTGTTGTCGCCACCATCGCAAGGATAGCTCTGCATCAACGATGGCGTCTTTGGTGAGTTGGCGGAATTTGCGGTTGCGGTTGCTTTCGCGGTTTTGCGTGGTGTTATGTGTGCATCCGATGTAAATGAATCTGTGGTGTCGGCGGGATACGGTGACTCTGGCGTACACTACGCCGGTGGTTTGGAAGTGATGGTAAGTGTAGGTGGAGTAGTGCAGCTGTGTTCGTTGGCATAGACGTCGGATGGTCTGAAAGTGGCCACGCTGCTGAGGTGTGTGGTAGTGAAGAGCGTGGAGCAGGATGCATCTACCTGCTAGCCACAAAGTGATGGCGTGTGCTTTGGTGGAGGAGGATTCGGCTTCGGGGAGAAGATGTGATAGGGTAGAAATGGAATTGGTAAGGTGAGTGGTGTGTTGACAAAACTGCTGTTGTGGATTGTGCTTTGCAGCCTGAGTGATGAGTCACTCAGTAAAATAAGCAATCGCACTGAGGATGCTGATTAAGTGGTTGGCCTGCAACTTGCATTCGTGCCGAGGTACGAGGTACGACCGTGTATGCTAGCGCTATACTTCCTCGGTGAAACATCGAAGGTGCTTCGGCTAGTCAAAACATCGAAGGTTTGCTAGGAAACATCGCAGGTGTTTTCGCTAGTGCTACTAGCTATTGGGGTTCACATGGCCGAAGACGAACATGCTATGTCCGTGGCCATTGTGCTAAAGAGCCCCCGAGTGGGGGGCAAGTTTGAAGTGGGGTAGGAAAGGGAACGGGGCCAATCCGCGCCGCCACGGAGGTGCCGACGGATTGCGAGGGGGAAGACGCTAGCAGGGAGGGGGACTTGGCCGAAGAGCCGACTTTGGTCCCCGAACTCCACGCTACGGTCGCTAGCTAGTGGGGTGGGGAAGGTCTACTCTCACGATATGCTTACGAGCGCTGCCGGTTCCTGGGGGGCTGAGCAGGAGGCACTCGCTAAGAAGCAGCGCCTCTTGCTCGACAAGGCCTACCGCCTCGCAGATCAGGGTTTCGGGCCTCTAGAGCTTGCCTCGCTAGACCTGGACGAGTCTACGGCAATGGCGCACCAGCTGGCTACGGAGCTAAATCTCCCCTTTGGAGACTGGCTAGTGGACGCCCTTTACTGCTGGCTGCAAGAGGCCCGCGAGGAAGCTAAGGTCTACAAACGGGCCCAGGGCTACTACAGCGACGATCTGGCGTGGATGTCGCTAATGCCGCCTATGGAGCTGCCTGATGCTAAGGGCGTGGGCCCGCCGCTACGTGAGCGCAATCGGAAGCTCATCGAGGACGGCTGCAGCGTGCAAGCTAGGGAGGAGCGGCTACTGGACATATGGTGTCGCAAGCTTCGCGACGAGCTCCAGCTAATCAATGCGCCGGTGCTGGTATCGATACAGGGCAGCCTGGATCCGGACCGGGCCGCTCTCTTGCTAACTGGGAGCACCAGAGCCTCTATGCTGAAACGCTATCTGGGCTACTACCGACAGTGGCGACTGTGGCTGGGAGAGGCGAAGCTAAGGCTCCCACCTGGGAGACCCTCCGACTTGGTGGACTACCTGCTAGCCCGCCGTGATGAGCCATGCGGCCGCTGGGTGCCAGAAGCTATTCTGAAAGCTATCGCCTGGGTGGAGAAGGTCGCTGAGTTCGAGGAGATGCTACGTGCCACCCATGGCCGTCTGGCGTGGGCCGCTAAAGACAAGATCACCGAGATCCTGTCTGAGGGAGCGCGTCTCATCAAGAGGGCCCCGCGCCACCCGGTCTTTATGCTGATGCTGCTAGCGGCAGTGGTCATCGACGTGGGGCACGCTATTGGCTGGAAGATTTGGGCCTGGGCCAAGCTGATAAAGGTCTGGGCCTCGCTACGGGTCGGACCTGCAAGCTATCATCCCCGCCGAGCTCTCGCTAGTGGAGGGGAGGCTTTCCACCGTGCTAAGGCGAACCAAGACATCGGGCCCCAGCCGTCGGGTAAAGGAGTTGCCAGTCGCTATCTCTGAGCACGCCTGCTCTCTCAGGAGCAACTGGCTGAAGGTGGGTTTTGACCTCCTGCGAACCCACGCTAACTACAAGCGGGACTACCTCCTCCCGCGGCTAAACCAGGACGGTCTCCTTGAGAAGAAGCCGGCCAGCTATGCGGACGCTATGGTGGCGACGGCGGGACTGTTGGGCATCCTGGGCTACCGCTGGAAGTGCAGGGCTACTGGACCGAGCACAGCGAGAGGTCCGTGCTGCCGACCGGCCTGTCGCGAATGAGGTGCCGCCTCAGGACAAGGACCTGCTAGGTAGGTGGAAGCCTGAAGGCTCCGACACCTACGCTAGAACCTTTCGCAGGGAGGGTCGCCCGACTCCAGGCTCTCTTCGCTAAGGTGGCCAGAGGGGCAAATCGCTACGATCGGCTGGACGAGCGGGAGATTGCGGCAGACCTGGTTCCATGGCTGATGGAACGCGCTAGGTTGTCGAGGGAACAGGCCGAGCTAATTGTTAGCAGCCTGCGCCGCCGCTGGAAGTTTCCGATATCCCCGCAGAGGGACCACCGCTAGACGACCCAGCAGCAGAGGCTGGGGAAGCTGATAGCAGCCAAGCCTCCGCTACGGAACCCGAAGAGCCGGTTTGCAAACAGGTTAAGGTTCTGGACCGCGTGGCTCGCTATGTCATTGTAGAGCTACCGGGTGCGAGATTTAGGCTCCGCAAAGCCGGCGCTAACGGTTGCTGAATGGGCCGAAAAAGGGCCTTCCGCAACAGCCGGGATTACACCGCTAGGCCAAAGGCCCACGAATACACGCATGTGTGTAAGCTATGCTGGCCAGCTAGGGCGGGGAACCCCTCGGATGACGATCCGTCCGAGGGCTCGCTAGCGAATTCGGGCGACGAGTCCGGGGAGCGCAACTCCCCCGCTACGGCCTCGGGCCTTTTGCTAAATGCTGCAGCACAGTTCGGCGTGAGACGTCTGGAGCTAAAAGATTTATGTTTCCCCCCTCCTTTTCCGAGATTTCACCGCTACTTCTCCCGACCGCTCAGGGGGAGGAAGGGAGGAAGGAAGGAGGGGAAGGCTAGAAAGAAGAGAGAGAGAGAGAGAACCACGTTGTTGCTACATGTTTTTGTGCTTGTCATGTCGGCGTGTGCGCTAGGGCACTTGGCTGTGTGTTGCTATGCGTTTTGCGGACATGTCGTTTGCAGTGCTAGGGCGCGCGTGCCAGTCATGTACAACAGGATACAATGGGCCCGGGGATCCCTTCGCATTGGGGGGTCTCTGTGGGGGGGACCACTTGCTATTAAGGACCTGAGGGCCCTTGTCGTTAAGTTTGGGGGTTCCCGACCTCTGCGACCCAGCTAGGGCAGCACCAAGGCTGCGTCATACGGCTCCAGAGGACGACGGGGACGTGTGTAACACACGCCCGTGCTACAGCTGGGCTCCGGCCCCCAGGAGACGACGATCACTATGGAGTGTGTGGAAGACACGCTCAGGACGTATGAAATATACATCGCTAAAGGGTTGCCCGAAGCAACCGGGATGCTAAGTATCCACGTCAGAGGCCTCAGTTTTGTGCTGCTACAGGACCGCTACCTGACCTTAGGACTGACTGCAGTGCTGTCGCTAGGTTGCAGCTGTGTCTCTGCAGCATCTCTGGGCTGCTCCGGTAGCTAAAGGAAAAGGTGAGAAAGATTTTGCCCCTTGGGGGCCGCTATGGCCGATGATGGGCCGCCGGCCTCGGCCACCGCTAAGGCGAACGAGATCTGTTGGCCCGCCTCGACAACGCTAAGGTCGCTATGGTCCACAACCAGGACGCTGCCAAGACCTCCGCTACGGGGCAGAACCCGGCTACTCGACAGTGGCTCGCTAGGGGGGCCAGCCCACAACGCGGGCTAGAGTTCAAGGCGCTACGTGCTAGCAGCTGGCACGACTTCAACCAGGCCGAGATCGACACTATGACCGAGGTCATGAAGTCCGCGCTAACAGAAAAGTTCGCTAGGGTTGCGTGAGGAGGCCGAGAAGAAGGCAGCGGACCTCGCTATAAGAAGAAAAAGGCCGAGTACCAGGCCGCGCTAGCCCAGGAGCGCTTGGAGGAGCTACGCCGGGCCTCCGCTATCAAGCTGGAGGAGGCCCAGCGAGCCATCGCTATGGAGCAAGAGGCGGAGGTCCGCAGCTACGAGGAGGAGATCCAGGCCGCGAAGAGGGCCTCGCTATAGACCGCTGGGGGTCAGGACGCCAGTGATCCAGCCGCTAGGAGCGATGACCCGGCCCCACAGAACGCTACTCGGGCCAATGACCCATGGCCGCAGCTACCCAGACCGGGGCCGCTCAGACGCTGGGGAGCGAGGGCCCAGGCAGCGCTCGAAGAGCGCTAACAAAACAGGGGCTACGACGACATCGCTATAAGTTGGACCGAGCTCTTCAAGGACGCCAACCGCTACATGCGCCCGCTTCGGGGCGCGCTACAGGATGATGGCCGCCAGCTTGCGACCGCTACGGACTGCCGTGGCGCCGAGTGGGCGGTCGAGTTCTTCGGCAGGGCCCGCCCACCGCTACAGGCACGCTGCAATGCCTTTCCCCAAGGCAAAGCTAACTATACAAGCTCGACCTTACCTGGACCGCTATTGACCGCGACCTGTGGCCGCTGGGCTCGTGCTACGAGCCCTGGGCAGGAGGCAACCGAGCGCTAAAGGCCAACCAGATTTGGCTCGCTAGGGAAGTGGAAGAGCTACGGGAGATCACAGAGGAGGATCGGTTACTGGTGTGCCAGCACCCTCCCGCTACCTCCGACCGCGCTAAGAGGCTCGCTACGGAGGTTCTCTCGAGGGGCTAGGTCCAGGACGGCCATAGGCCACTGGGACCCGGAAAACGCTATTTTCGCTATCGCCCATGCAACCGTCGCATGTGGTACAAGCTAGACGATCATGATCACCATCAGTGTGATGGCTGTAAGCCCCCCCCAATAAAGCCGCTAGATCGTAAGCAGCCGCTAAGCACAGAAGCCGGACACCGGCCGCTACAGGCTACAGGCTACTGCAAAAGGGACGGGCCGCTCGGGGAAGCTGGCCGCTACATGTCCACAGTCACCTGCTACATGTCGGCATGCGCGCTAGGCAGTCCTGTTCCAGTTTTCTGCTACATGTCGGCATGTGCGCTAGGCAGTCCTGTCCGGTTGCCAGAAAGAAGGGGAGTGCTAGAATGAGAGTGGGAAGGGGGACGGGGACCAGGAAGCAGGACCGCCCGCTAGCAGGAGATGGGTTGGCACGGGGGCGGGCTGGGTGCTATTCCTTGGCCGACGCCCGACCGCGCCGCTACAGCTCATGCCTGCGCATGTGCTAGCACACTCTCACACGCACCACAGCTAGGCTACAGTCAGAACAGAGATTTTTCCTTGGCTAGATTTTTAAGAACAAGGACGCGCTAGCCAAAAAGCTGGCGCTTGGCGGCTCGGAGCCTCGGTTCCTGCTAGTACACCATAAGGTGTCCGACGAGATCCAGTGTGAGCTATACCAGAACGGTATCGACAGCGTCGCGCTTCCGCTACAGATGAAGCCGACTTGAAGCAGATGCTAAAAGACTCTTTTTCGATAGACCCGTCCGCTTCGCTAAAGCTACGGGCACAGGCTGCCGGCGTCGTGGTGGCCTGGAAGACCGCTACTCTGCGCGTTGAGCGCCAGGCGGAGGCCGAAGCTACGAATGAAGTGCGGGACACGGCTATAAGCCCATCCCGAGCACGGATTACATCGCTGTGAGGCAAGCCTTCGCCGCTAAGTTTGGGGACCTCGAAGACAAGCGCATCCCAGCTAAGGAACTCATTGAAAAGAAGCTAGCGGAGCTCGAGTCCGGAGAATTCCGGGCCGAGCCGCTAACGGAGATCATCAGCCGGGATGAGGTCGACCCAGACACGCTAATGCCCGACTGGGATGCTAAAGGCACTCTTTCAACGTTGAAGAAGGGCGGGTCCAAGACCGCTATGCCCTCGGGGCCCGAGCAGCTACGGCTGCGGCTTACCGTCCTCCAGAACGCGCTAATCATGATCCAGCTAAGGCAATTAGGCCGGGAGGAGCTCAAGGACGTTAACATGGCGCTATTCGAGAAGTACAAGGAGTACCTCCTTGGGGACTACTGCTACGGCCTCCGCTCCAGCGAGGACTCGGGCTCGCTAGTTCCGCCGTGGACTCTGGTGCTCCAATACGAGCACGCTATCCGCAAGCATGCCTATAAGGTCATGGCCACAGCTGGCTATACCTTTGGTGCCGCGCTAACCCACGCCTACAAGGAGCCCTCCGTGAAGGAGCACAACTTCACCACGCCGCTAGCTCTGCACGCTAAGCGGCCCCAGCCCTGGATCGCTACCGCCGATCGCCCGCCCAAGAAGCTAAAGAACGGCAAGGGCAAAGGCAAGGGCAAGGACGGCAAAGGCGCTAAGAAGCTAAAGGAGGGATCCGACCGCACTCCGGAAGGAAACCCTATCTGCTTCCGCTACAACGGCAAGGGTGGCTGCAAGCAAGGCGCTAAGTGCCACTTCGCGCGCTTCTGTATGCTATGCTTTGGGAAGCATCCCGCTACGCACTGCCCCCAGAAAGCGGCACCGGCTAAGGCCGGGCGCGACTTCGCCGCAGCCGCCGCTACATCAAGCTGATCCACCACAATCAGATGCTACTGGCCCTTCGGGGCCCCCGGTGGCGCCTTCTGCCTCTAGCGGGCGCCCGCTAAAGGTGCTCTACCTGTTTTCGGGCGTCGCCCACAAGCTAGACATGGCTACCTGCTTGCAACAACTGGGACGGAGTGCGTCGACGTCAAGCGCAACGCTAAGCAGGACCTCAGCCTACCCAAGGTCCGCAGCAGCTACTTGGACCGCATCCGCGCAAAGGAGTTGACGCCATACTGCTGTCGCCGCGTTGCGCTAGCTTTTCCCGCGCTACCTGGGCCAACTTTCGTGGGCCGCGGCCAGTTCGCAGCTACGAGCTGCCGCGAGGACTGGAGAAGCTAACGCCAGCAGAGCGGGACCGCGCTATCCTGAAGAACATCTTCGCGGACTTCTCCTTTCAGGTCGCTACTCTGGTAGCCGACGGGGCTGCTGGAGCAGCCCGAGGACCTTGGAGCGCTATCCACTGGACCGCACGAGGGGCTCCGGCCCGCCTCTATGTGGCAGTGGCCGCAGCTAGCCGACCTTCTGGAAAAGGGACTAAGGACTGTGGCTTTTCACCAAGCAGCTTCGGGGTGCCCTACGCTAAACCTACACGCTTGCTGCTTCGCGCCTCGCTAGACATGCCCGACTTCGTCTACGAAGGCCTGCCTAGCTACGATGACCAAGGCTACTACAAAGGTCCGCTACCCTCTGCGCAGGGTTTCGGTAAGATGTTCCAACGTCAGGCTAAAGGGGCCTTCAAAACCACTGGTTCTGAACAGTGGCCCGTTGCTATGTGCCAATGGCTTTCCGCTATGCTGCTTTCGTCATGCTTGCTCCCCGCTAAAGACGCCGTTGGAGAGGGGGAGCCCGAGGGCCCCCGCGTGCTAGGCGGTACGGGTCCGCCCCGTTTCTGCCAACAGGTAGGGGGGGGCAAGCCATATCACGATGGAGGTGGGCTATGCTCGCCTGGCAGGTGGCCTCACGCTAGGAGCTATGCCGACGGTTCCTCCTGGGATTGGCTAAGGGATAGGATGCTGAAGCTCATTATCGCTAAGCTGGGGTCCGAGGAGCAGCCAGAGAAGGAAGCCTTCAAGATGGCTGCAGGGGGCGAGCAGGGCTGCTCCCTCGCTAGTGACCCAGAGGCTCAGGCAATTATGGAAAGAATAGCTAGAAGAGGCTCAGGATGTTTCGGAACCCGGACTGCTAGATGTGCCCTCGGGACAGCCGCTATACCTTCGGCTACTTCGTGCTATGCTGGAGGCCCCTGGTGATCCGGACCGGGAGCTCCTCCGACAGGCGGAGGAGGGGCTACCCGTGGGTGTCCTCGATCCGCTACCGAGGACGCCCCGCGTCTTCGAAAAACAGCTAAAGTGGCCGCTGGAGAACGCACCCTGGGAGGCCTCGCTAGCGTGGGTGCCCAACTACAGCTCGGTGGCGGAGTCGCTAAGGCCAAGTTCGAGAGGACATCGGCGAGGGGCTATAATGACCAAGATGTCGCTAAAGGACTTCCTCGACCACTATGGTGTCCACACCGCTATCGCCGCCTTGGCCGTTATTGTCGAGGACGAGGCTAAGGATAAGAAGCGCGTTATCCATGACGCTACGCACGGGGTCCGGGTCAACCACCGGATCAAGTGCCGTAGCTAAGGTCTCCCGGCGCTAGGGAGAAGAAACACCTGCTACGCGAACACGAGGAGGCCGGGGAGGTGGCCTTCTCGGTAGTGGGGGACATCGCTAAGGCCCATCGCCGCTTCAAGCACGCCGCTAAGGAACACGGCTACCTGGCCTGCCAAGTGGACGCTGAAGAGGAGGTCCCGGGATCCTGCTAGCCAGACTGTCTACGTTAACTTCGTGGGTACCTTCGGGCTCTCCTGCGCTAGCTACTGGTGGACACGCATCGCTGCCTGTGGCCTCAGGCTAACCTACCATTTGCTGGGGCCGGGTTTTCCGCTAGACATGTTGCTCTACGCCGACGACCTGGAGTCGATGGGTCGTGGCGCTAAGGGAAGGAGAGGCATCCCGCTCAGCTACCTCTACCTGGCGGCGCTTGGCTACCCTTTCAAGTGGGCTAAGACCCGAGGGGGGTTTAGAGTGGAAAACGGAGTATCCCTAGAAGCTAGGCCTCTCGCTGAAGCGAGCTACTTGGTTGGTCGAGTGGCTCGGTGGGCTAGCCGAGTCTGGGAAGGCCCAAGCTAAGTCCTTCGTCCAGGGGCTAGGGCAGATTCGCCTCCATTGCGCTAGACTGGGAGAGGCCCTTCTTGGGTCCGCTGGTCCTCTGCGCTACAGGGGAAGTCGGGCCCTCTCACGCTACCGACCATGGTCCGGGTCCTCTGCGGCGCTAGCGGAGCGACTAGAGAGTGGGGGGCGACTACAGAAGCCCGAGCCGCTACTGGAAGGCGCTGCACCGCTGAGCTTTTTCACTGACGCTAAGGGCGAGGAGGGTCGGGTCTGGGTCGGTGGCTTTCTCGGGCTGGTGGACGGTGGCCAGGGCCCTTGGTTCTCGCTAGAGGTCACTCCGGAGTGGGCCCCCTGGGCTTTCGCTAAGGGCGACCCGGGTAAGGTCATTGCCGCGCTAGACCATGCGACCAGCTACTTTGAAGAGTTGGGCATGGCTAAGAGGACCAAGAAGGCCCCGGTTCGCAAAGCGACCACGTAAGCTAGGTCCCTGGTGACCCTACGGCTTCGCTTGGAGATTGGCTAGCCTGGACGGAGTTCCGGCTAGAGACTTTCTTCGGGGCAACAGGGACCTGTGCCACACCGCTAAAAAGAGTGAGGGTCTGCGTCAGCTGTTGTGTCCGTGCGCTAAAGCCTAGAGCTTTAAAGCTACGAACCCTAGGCGGGGTCCTGGGGAGGTGGCGGGTAGGAAGTGCTAGCTAGTGTACGCGAATATGCTGCTGCGGTAAACCCCAGGCTTCAGCGTTTTTCTGCAGTTGTTCTGTTTGCTGTTCAGTCAGGCTGGGGTATTGCTTGAGCAGCTCCTGGATGTTCGTTCGGACCTCTTGCTTTTTAGGGTCCGAGATGCGGAGCGAACCGATCCACCGTTGGATGCCAGCATCGGAATGGGCACCGGTGTAGTTCTGCGAGAACCATTGTGATGTGCCCGAAGGCTCTGCAAAAATGTCAGGCTTCGCCGGCTTGGCGGGTGCCCCTGGTAAGGTTGTTTGTACCTTTCTGCGCTTAATCGCCGAGAGGGGGCTGTCTTCGACTGCGATGGGTTTCGCAGGTTTGGGGCTGGGTGTGGTGAGTGTTGTAGGAATGGGGTTGGGTGTGTTGAATGTGTCTGGATTGGGGATGGGGCTGTCGGGAGAAGTGGCTTGAGAGGGGGCGACGGGAAGAGCTGCGGTCGTAGTGCTATGGTTTGGTGGTGGGGTGCTGCTGATTGTGGGCGCCGGGGATGGGGGTGGGCGCTTTTTGGTTGGCGTGGCAGGCGCGTCTTGGTTGCCACTTGATGCGGCTAGCTGCGCATGAGCAGTGGCAAGTTGTTGTTCGAGCTGTAAAATTCTCTGGTTGGATTGCGCGTCTGTGGAAGCTGTGTTCTGAGAAGGTGTCTCATGGATGAGTCCGCTCATGTACTCATAGAATTCGTCAGCAAGGGCTGCCAATGCTTGCTTCTTGCCGGGGTTAGAGATGGGTGGAATGGCTCCTTGGCAGTGCGCCAAAGCTACGGTGTCGAGGTCGATCTTGTTGTGCTTGAGTCTGCAAAAGAGCTCCGTAGCCAACATGGCGTGCGAAATGTGTTTGGTGAACACTGAACACTGGATATACTTCGTGTCCATGACACAGGTATCGGAGCCAGTGCGAGGACCAGGAATGACGAATCACGGCCAAGAGAGCCGTCTCGATTGGGCATCCTGCTATGCCCAGTTTTTGAGTGTATGTGGTTGCTTTGACTGGTTTGGGTAAGTCGTACCCGTATATGACCCTGCAATCATGGTAATGCTCGGAAGACACAAAGTCGCTCGGGAGGGATGGAGTGGCGAAGGGATGTGGAGTGAAATGGCGAGATGGGGGAGCAGGGCTGCATGGTGAGGTGGTGTGGAGTGGGGTTGCACAATGGTGGTTGAGGGGGGAAGCATGGTTGTGGGGTCAACTGTGCTGTCGGCTGGGTATGATGGGGTGCCCCTCGCTGGGGTAGTGGTGCTGCAGCGGATGGCGGCGCTTGATGGGGATGTGCTGCTCTTGTCAAAATGCCAGTGGGCACTCTGTATGTGCCGCGGTGTCCCGGTGGCGGTGGGGGTGGTGTTCGCTGCATCTTCTGTAAAATCGGGCTACCTGGGTTCCTGAAGCCGGCAAGACTGACGTAGGCAAACATGTAAAGAGTCGGACCAGCAAAATTCGGCAGCCTCAAGTTGTGCAACTGCGCCTCAGGAGCTGTTTTGCATGTGCGTAGGTTCACTGCATTGGTCTCAGTTAGTTGCAGGGTGAAACACGAAAGTAACAGGTTGTTGAAAAATAACAGAAGGGCACTCTCATAGGAAATGGCAGGGCAACGGTATCCGGCTCTAACCAACATCTTAGCGCAAGCTCTGGATCTGGGTGCCACGCCTGTTTGCGCCGAAATAATAGAGAGGTCGATGTTGCGTGATATAACTGTAGAGTGTTTGGGCAACGAGGCAAGCCCACCTCCAATCCGGTCTTTCATCCTAAAGGTCCACCGCCTCCGCCTGGCGTTGAAATCAACCTGGACCCAGGTGGCTCTAGCGATGCGCCGACTGAGACAGCATCTCCAGCAGGTAGTATGGATGAGGAGCCGGGCGACTCGAACCCTACACCCGCAGCGGTGTCTACGGTTCCGCGGAAGTTCCTGCAGCAGTCTGTGACATACCGGAGCAGGATGACTCAAACCCTATGCCCGGAGCGGTGCCTACAGCTCCTACGGAAGTTCCTGCGGCAGCCTGTGACGTACCGGCCCACCTCTACATTTCTCCTCCACCGTGGGCAGTTGAGGAGGCAGAGGAATCCGAACGTGGTTTTGAAGACGACCCGCCTATGGAGACGAACTCTGCGGCTGCAGCCGACACAGGCGAGGACCACGGTATGGTGGAAGGAGCAGCCGGCGCTGCTGATGATAGGCGCCTCGATCTCGAGCTGGACGACCCGGACTCACGGCCGGAGCTTACTTCAGGTTCAGCAGCAGAGGAAAGCTCGGAGGACAGCTTCCTCGACACCCTTGACTTCGGCTACACCAAAGGCACCAAAGACTAAGCATCATTGGCTCACAAGCTCGGCTGCAGCAAAATCCGCGAGCGCCTTCCTGGGGATATTGTGCAGCCTTGCACTCTGGCACAACTGGCTGTTTGGTTCCCTTTGCCAGGTGGGCCAAGTCTCGACGGCCTGCTGTTTCCTAGGCGGCGTGCTCAGCTTGTGGTTTGGCTGCAGTCTACATGCTGGCTACAATGAAATAAAGCCATGGATTGGCTGGTATCACACTGCAGCAGAGCCTACCCCCTCTACATGGTTCTGGCAACACAGAATGGTACGACCTTTGATCTTGGATTGGCGTAAACTGTGCCCCAGGTTGCCATCCACCACACTCTCGAACAGGAGCCGCCTGGGTCCCAAATCCCAGGGTGTCGGACGTATGCGAACCAGCATGAATTTCCTATGCTTTTTCTTGTTATTTTCTCTTATGTTAACAACAGTTTCCGGCACAGATGCGAGGGTTGAGGCTGATTCCCACCCAGTCTCTGAAGTCCTTAGTGGCGAACATTTAGGCGGGAACACCGCAACACAATTTTCTCCGATCATTACCACTACGACTACAGGCAGGCAGAGAGTTCGCAAGCGAGCATATGCTAGGCATTGCGTAGAGCTCAGCGAGCACCAGACGGCACCACCATGTACAGGGGCCGCGTTCTGCATTCACAGGCTTCAGCGGCCACTCACGCTCCTAACAGGAGATCGGCTCCTTCGGCTCCTGCAGCAGTGCGACCTCGGCCGGCTTGTCGGTCACGCCCCAGGCTTCGTGTGCTCAGCTTGAATGTCGGTGGCATGGATGCAGTGACTTTTGATTGCTTTATGCAATGGCTGCCTGAAGCGCCGTACGATGTTATAGCGCTGCAGGAAATACACCACGGATTGGGAAAGCAATCTTCGCAATGGCATTCAGCAGGCTGGCACTTCGTTACCAGCATAGACGGCCATACGCGATTTCAGGGGCTGGCAACCCTAGTGCGCCAGGACCTCGTGCGGGGGGCGGAGCTCCATCAACAGGAGCTGGCTGTGGCTCGGTTGCTACATGTACGGATCTCTCGAGACGAATACAACATAGATGTCCTCAACATTTACCAGCATGCCTATCAGCAGGATTCCTCCGGGAACAACCTCTCCAAACGACATCAGCTGTGGGATAAATTCAACACGACCGTGCAGGGCTTGGCCAGACGTAACATGCTTGTGCTGCTTGGTGATTTCAATTGTACGCCGAAACATGTGCAAGGTTATACCGGCTACGAGCTGTCGCGAGCTGAGTTGTATGCTGATGCAGCTGAATTCTCCACGGTCTTGGAAGCCAACCAGCTGGTAGTACTCAATACCTGGTCTAGACGACGATCACTGGATACTTTTGCTGGCGCCAAGCACAAATCTATCATTGACTTTGTCATTACCAGGCGTGGACATGCAGACCTACCTGCCCGCAGGTCACTGCCTATGCCGGGACTTACTTTTAGCCCGTGGAGAATGGGAGGAAAGCATTTCCCTGTGCAGGCCACCTTGCCCTTGCACCCTGGCTGGCATCGAGCTTCGAGCAGGGCCCCCGCTACAACCAGGCCCTCCTATGACTCTCTGGCACTCACTGAGGCTGTCCGTGGTAAGACCCCCCTATATCAGGCTCTTCGGGTTGACTTCGAGCAGCGACTCCAGCAACTTCAGGCTCCCACGCTGCAACAGGTCAATGATTTGCTGCTTTTAGCCGTGTGCAAGGTTTTCCCTAAGAAAGCGGACAGACCCTTGCCGCGTGCCTGGCAGACGGAGGAGGTTCGACTCTCAGTGGCGGATATGTGGAGAGCCCACAAACGTATGCGGAGCAGGTCCTCCCTCCAAGGCTTTCGGGCTTGTTTTCAGGCCTGGCTTCGGCGCCGCGATTTTCAGAAAGCGTACAAGGAGCTGAAGCGACGCGGCAGGCTGGCACGCAAAGCTATCCTGGAACAACACTTGGCGCAGGCGCAAGAAGCAGTTTCTCGTGGAGATCATGGCATGTTGCACAGGACAATCCGTGCCCTTGCTCCTAAGACTCAACGATCACAGGTCCGCATACATGGCAAGAACGGGGAGATGCTCACCTATCAGCAGGAGCACCAGGCAATGATTGACTACTTCCAAGACCTGTTCCAGTCTCAGTCTGATGCCTTGCGTTCCCCAGCCAACAACAGTGCTTCCAACTACCAGGTTACGGCTGCAGACTTTGAGAAGGCGATCTGCTCGTTGAAGATGGGCAAGGCTGTGCCCCCCGGCAGTGCTCCCACCAGTGCAGTTCGTGCTTGCTCGGACATTGTTTCCAGGCTGGCTGCTGATCGGGCCACAGCCTGTCTGAGTGGCTCTTGCACTCCCACTCTCTGGGCAGACTGCACATTAGCCCTCATTCCTAAGCCACATAAGACGGCCAAACGGCCTGAAAACCTAAGGCCCCTTGGACTTCAGGACTGTGGGGCTAAGGCTTACGCCAAGATTCTGAAGGGCATTTTGCTACAGGAGGTAGGTGACGCTCTCAAAGCTTACCCTCTTCATGCCTACCTGCCCGGCCGTAGCACAGAAACGGCAATTGCCAGAGTCATAGATCACTGTCGGCAAGTCCGTACCCTTCATCGAGGACAAACGGCTAATGTGCACACCCGCCGTGCCCAAATTAAGCAGAAGCAAGCAGTTGGCGGGATACAACTGGCCATCGATCTTTCTACAGCCTTTGACATGGTACCCAGAGACCAGCTGTGTTGTGCACTACAGTGGGCAGGTGCAAGCGAGGCTCTGACAAATGCCATACTGGATCTACACCAGGTATGCAGGTGTAGCATCCGGCACAGAGGCAGGGTTCAGCATATCTGTATGCGGCGTGGAGTTCGTCAAGGTTGTACCCTGGCTCCACTTCTGTGGGTCGTTTATTCTGCATATATAACACATCACATTGGCAAAGAGCTTACCTTGCCTTGGGTTCAGAACCATCTCACCCTTTATGCAGACGACACACATGCCAGCTGGATTGTTGACACTGTTGATTCTTTACAACAGGCCCTGCGTGCCATACCGGTAATATTCCGTGTTTACCAAGCCTTTGGCATGCTTGTCAATCCCCAGAAATCAGGAGTGGTGCTTGGCATTCGGGGTGCTTTTGGGATAGGACTTCTGGCACCGCACATACATGGCACGGCCAGCAGTAGACGATTAGTCCTGGGCCCTCCCCATCAGCAGTTAGTCATCCCCATCAAGGATAGCATGACTTATCTGGGAGTGCAGATCTCTTATGGCAATTTCGAGGATGCCACCGTGAATGCCAGACTGGCTGTTGCTCAGAGCACCCGGGGGCGACTGATCAGGGTGCTGCATGCCCGCAGGTACCTTACACTACGCAAGCGCGTACAACTATATGTGCTGTGTGTGCGTACAGCTGCCCTGTATGGTCTTTTACCTGTTGGAGTCACGGCGGGCTGGGCTTCGTAAATTACATGCTTTCGAAGTCAAACATGTGCGAGCGATTGCACGCAGCCCTGTGCATCTTACGCGGGAAACCACTGTACAACTATATCATCGACTCAAGTTGCAACAGCCGGGCGACTACCTGGCTAAGCTCATGGCTGGGAGAATACGTGCTCTTGCTAAACGAGCTGATTCCGTAACAGAGTCGTTTCGGGTTAGATCCGAGGAGCTGCGGTTGAGCCAATTAGCAATGAAACATGGTCTCCAGGAAGCCACCAGCTTGCGTGAGGTTGCCTGCCCTACGTGTGGACAGTACTTCGCGACCCTGGCAGGGATGCGTACACATCACACCCGAATGCACCTGCAGGCCAACACAAAGGGTTCTGCTAGTAGGCTGCGTGGACTACGCGTTCAGGACCACTGTGTCAATCAAATGCCCATCTGTAAACACTGTGGTTGTACTCTCACAACGTGGCACCAGTTTCGCATTCATATAGTTTCTAGCTGTGTTGTATTACACTCTGCCAGTCAGACGGAGAAGCCTGCTTTGCAGTCCGCTGCGGGGCTTCAGTCTACGGAGCTTGCTTTGCAGTCCGCTGCGGAGCTCCGAAAAGAGACTAAGGATGATTCGGAATGTGCCCCGTTCGAGCAAAGCTCAGTGCAGCGGCTGCTTGCCACGGCCGAGTGGAAAAACATTTTGCAGCTGCCTAACATGAGCACCATTTTGCAGCATCATTGTGTTCTATGCAATCAGTGGGTCGCCAAAGCTCCCAGCTCCATGGTTCTACATGTCAAAGCTGTGCATCCGGATCTCATGTTACATTGGGACAATGCTATGGCTCACAGTTTGACTTTACGAGAGGGGCACGCCAGGCCCTGTAAAGCTTGTGGAGCCGCACCGCGTGGGCGACACAGATGTCGTGTGCTGCATCAGCTTTGTCTCATGCTGCATTACTGGCGTGCACTGACTCGCGACCCCCGCTGAAACACAGCATGGCGAACCTGGCGCTGGCGGAGGCCCCTTCCACGCAGGTGGATCAGGAGGTGGGCGACATCCTGGGAGCTGCAGTGGATACTCTTTTCCCAGGGACGCGGGATGCGGAGATGCCACAGGCCTCGCACTGGGCAAGCGGAAAGACCCGGGCATGGCTGCGGGCCCTCTCAAGTTTCCCAAGCCGGCGGGCAAGGGACAAGGGCAAGGCCAACGCAACCCCACGGGGAGCCAGGAGGCTGGCCAAGATCCGGGGCAGAGCTCGGAGCAGGGCTCGGATCCACGGCAGTGGACCCGGGAGAGGACTCGTCAACGGCAGGACGAGATGTGGCGACAGTGGGAGTCGGGTACGGCATGGTATCAGAACGAGGAGATAAAGAAACTCCGAAAAGAGATGGGATATCTCCAGGAGCAGATGAGGCTCCTTGCCCGAATGTCTTTGAGGCAAGAAGACGAGCTCTCGCAAATGCGAACCGAGAGAGACTTCGTGCTCACTTTCGAGCCGCCGACCCAGGCAGCAGAGGGCAACGAGGCGAACATGCTGGGACTCCTCTTCCGGGCCAGGTGGACAGCAGCCTACGTATGGTCTTGTTTTTGGGCCTGATCAAACAGTACGTCCGGAGGATCACCACAAGCCTGGAACAGCCCGAGGACCGGGAGCAGCTGGCCATGCTCAAGCTTCTCCGACAGACGGAGGGCGGGGGCATGGAGTGGCCGTATCTACGATGGAGTCAGGAGCAGCTCCTGGAGGAGGCCCCGGTTGCAGCACTGCCCCACACCGACCTCATGACGGCCCTGGCAACTTTGGAGGCCTCGATCACGGCACCGGGGGCCCTGCTACGCTTCCATTCAACAAGGAAGCTGGTGGAGAACCATCAGTCCCCGGTTACTTTCCTGGTATCCATCGGAATGCGGGCAAAAGCCTCCTCTGCTACCGCGCACTGTGCTCGCTATGCTTCAACGCCAGCTCCCAGCTGCTGAAGCTCCGCATCCGCCCAGCCAAGATGGAGAGACAGCCTTTGGCCAAGGTCTTGGCGGAGCACTTCCCACCACCGGAAATGGCTATGGGCAGGGGGAAGCAAGGCGAAGGGCAGGGCAAGCAGAGGACAAGCCCGCCTCGAACGAGCCCCTCCCGACAGGCTGCACCCAAGTCACCACCGAAGGCCACGGCAACGGAGGGAGCAGCAGAGGAGCGGAAGGAGGCAACGGAGCAGGCAGCCAGCTGATGGATGGTTGCACAAGGCCGTTTCTTCGCTTATGTTTGCGCAGCCCTCATAACTTATGTTATGTGCATGCCACTTTGCAAATGTTCCTGTGGATTGGTATGATACATGAAACACATATGGATCAGGCCTCTCTTTTGGGACAGCTGCTTGGGCCCTGTGGCCACCTGCGTCAGGTGGGCAAAACCTGTTTGCTCAATAGCCAGTTCTGGTTGCATTTTCTTCGACAATGGCGATCGGACTTGACCCGGCAACAGGATGCAGCTGAATTTTGGGCTTACATGCTTGAGTATGCGAAGCCGGTGGCTTACGATGGATTATGGCAATCACGCTCGAGCCTTGGTTCAATTACCTTTGTTCATGACTCAGGCCAAACTCGTGAGCCCATCCTTTTGGAAATTCATCAGCATGGTTTGCAGGCCAGCATACAACAATGGCATATGCAGCATTACCCCTATGCATTACGTGAGGCACCAATGGTGCTCTTCTTTCAACTTAAGCGATGGTCTCAGAAGGACAGTCGGCGACCGGTTCACAAGGACTTGGCAATATTTCCTTTTGAGGTTGGAGCTACCCCTGACCTGCCCTTCTTTGAGAGTGCCCAAGGACTGCACCTTACTTGGCTGAAATATCGGCTGATTACGGTTCTTATACATACTGGGCCGCATCCTTGGTCAGGTCACTACCGTTCCATTCTGAGTGGCCGTCGGCAGCTTCCGGATGGCAGTGATAAGTGGACTGCAATGCTTACAGATGATGATAGATCGATACATCCCTGCAGTGATGCAGACATGCAGCATTCTTTTTTCAACTGCTACTTGTTCGGTGTCTGCAGGGACCTTTGAGGGTCTGCTTTGGCTGCCAATCCCGGAAGCGGATCATCGCTTCAGTGCTCAACATTGACAGCTGATTTCATCCTGCCTATGCAATATTCTTCTGAATGCCTGTAGAGTAGTTTCTTCTTTCAAGTTAATGAACACTGACAATCTGCCTTGCTAGGTCATTCGTGACGAAGGCACAAATTGTTTGCTTATCTGTACCTGCTTTGCCGTGCGCGGCGGGGTACTTTCCGTATGGGAGAATGTACCTAGTACAGCTTCACGCCGGACAATAGGTCTGTTCTCGAGATGCGGTCGCAAAGCGTCCCTGCAAGACCGGATGCTGCGTCGTGAATGAAAAAAGCGACAATGAGGGTCCCGCCAGCTGCC
>CAJNDV010036185.1:45671-65255 GCA_905221635.1 Symbiodinium sp. CCMP2456
TTAAGGAATATACTTTAAATCATAGTAGGATCCCTAATATGGTTTAAGGTATATTCCTTAATTAAGGGATATTGGAGTCTCTGGGTCCGGCATTGCTGCGGCAGGCAAAGAAGCAGTTGCGGAAGGAGCTCTTGGTTCCTCGGAGCACAGCCACTACAGCGTAACGCCTGGGATGTTTAGGGTTTAGGGTTTAGGGTTTAGGGTTCAAGGTCTAGGGTGCAAGGTTTAGGGTTCAAGGTTTAGGGTTCAGGGTTTAAAGTTCAGGGTTTAGGGTTCAAGGTTTAGGGCTCAAGGTTTAGGGTTTAGGGCTCAGGGGTTTAGGGAGGGGCCTTAATGCTTAGACTATAAGGTTTTGCGGTTTGTGCTCTGGTTCGATGTTAAAAGACTACAAGAGAGTACTAGTGCTAATTATTCCAACACCGACCTCTACGGCGGGCCTCTGCACTGCTTTCCAGATTCCAGGCGAGCCATCGGCTGTTGAAATGTAGGGATCTGAATCTGAATCATTAGCTTTTTCATCCCGATACACTTATCCTAAAGGGTCCAAGTATATTTATAATAATCTTATACTCTCCCAATATTAACCTAGATAACTACTATCCGCAGCCAAAGTACATCGGGTCCTTTGGACCTTAGGGTATTGTCTAGTAAGCCGCAGAGCCTTATTCGAACTGCCAAAGGCTCCCTGCGGTAGTTTTGTTTTGGGCCTTTGGTCCGTCGCTGGGCAAGTCACCGGCAACATGACGGTTTAAGGTTCAGGGTTCACAGGGCTCTGGCGGTGGGATGAAGGTAGGTGGGGTAATCCCAAATAAGAGTCCTGTTTGCCAAAAGGGATACCTAAACCGTAAACCCCTAAACCCTAAACCCTAAACCCTAAACCCTAAACCCTAAACCCTAAACCCTAAACCCTAAACCCTAAACCCTGAACCCTACCGACCTTCATCCCACCTCTTGAGGCCTCTGAAAGGGGTTGCAGACTTGCGCGCCGACTCCCTGCTCCGGTGATGCACCATACCCTAAGGGTTCCATGTGCCCAAATAGATATGCTTTGGCCTTAAAGTAGTCCCTATAGAAGTACTTTGGGGCCAACGCATATACTATTTGGGCACATGGACCCTCAGGGATATAGAAGTCTAATTAAATTACAAAGATGGTTCCTCAGCGTTTGGGGTATTTAGGCTTTAGGGCTTTAGGCTGTACCTGGAGGACCGAATGACCCTTAAAAGTAGGGGCCTTATTCCCATATATTATGAATCCCTATATGGTATATGAACCTTAAACCCTTTTAGGGTTCGTTTCGTCCCTAAGGTAAGGCTTCCTTGCCCTGGGGCGCCAAGTATAGACATCGGAGCGACTTTGGGGTCTCTAGAAGGGTTTAGGGTTTAGGGTTTAGGGTTTAGGGGAGTCTAAAAATACTGCCTACGATGGTCTATTTGCAGCCCCTAGGTGATTCTTAGTTATACCTGTGCATTTATACGTTAAAGGAGCCCAGAACCCTGTTCTAAATTTATAAGGCCCCTACTGTACTTGCAGTTCCGTTGTCACGCGTAGTTACGCAGAGCGGAAGCCACTTGCCTAAGGGTCCTATCTAGATTTACATTTGGGCCTAAACCCTATACACCCTAAACCCTAAACCCTAGACGGTTCACATTTGGGCGTAAACCCTATATACCCTAAACCCTAAACCCTGGACGAATATATGGTCATAAGGCACTTGGCCCTTACGGCTTGCCTTGCAGCCTGACCTCTGTACCAGCACTCTCCATGCGCCCTTCCACAAGGCTTCCGTGAAAAGTTCCAGGGGAGACGAGGACGGTTGCTGAGCACAGCCTACTTGGAGGATCATGGGCCTCATGGGACGCTGAACCCTAAACCCTAAACCCTGTCCAACAGCTCTTGGGAGACTCTATGACTAAGGTCACCAAGTTCGTATGCCAAATCATGTACGAGTCGAGATGGCAAAATTTTGAACAATAGCAACACAGGTAGAAGAGGACTAAGTATACTATATAGTACAAGATGTGTACATATATATGTATATAAGTGGGACTAGGAACTGCCGACAGAGCAGGACAAGAGCTTTTCGTCTGTGCCGGAGTTGGAGATGCAGGCGGGCTGAGGGACGCGCTTGAAATTGTGCGCACGGAGGCCCTGGACCTGTTGGTTCTGTGTGAGGGGTCCATACTCAGAACTAGCATATCGCTGCCACATCAACAGCAGCAACAACAACAGCAGCAACACCTGCTGCTGGCGCTGCTACTGCTACTGCTACTGCTACTGCTACGACTACTACGACGACTACTACTACAACTGCTCCTATGACTGGTGCTACTACTGCTACTACTACTACTACTACTACTACTACTACTACTACTGACTACTACTACTACTGACTACTACTACTACTACTACTACTACTACTACTACTACTACTGACTACGACTACTACGACTACAACAACAACAACCACAACAAGTGCTACTACTACTGCTGCTACTACTACTACTACTACTACTACTACTGCTGCTGCTACTACTACGACGACGACGACGACTGCTACTACTACTGCCAGCTGAGATGCTGCTTTGCATGAACTGCAGGTTCCAGGGAGCAAGAGAACACATGAACCTCCGAGTCGTCTAAGAGGCTCCTTTACGGGTTTAGGCTTTAGGGTTGATTTCAAGATCCTAAACCCTAAACCCTAAATCCCTAAATCCCTAAACCCCTAAACCCTAAACCCTAAACCAAACAACCAACCTGAACCCAACTTCAGCAAACGAGCAAGCGACGGAGCCCTCCCTTCGAGGACGAGCAGCCAGAGGTCTTAGCAGAAACACGCGGAGAGGCGCAGTTTCTGGGGCGCGGGAGGAAGAGGGGTTCAGGGTTTAGGGAAGAGAGGGTTTAGGGTTTCGGTTTAGGGTTTAGGGTTTAGGGTTTAGGGTATAGGGTTTAGGGAAGAGAGGTTTAGGAAGTGAAGGGCATTCTAAATCACATTCTCTCAGATGTCAAACTATCAAGTTCGGGGATTTGTTATCAAAGCTACCTTCCTTCCTGCGTTCTCTGCTTGTGTTTCGAGGGTTTAGGGTTTAGGGTTCAGGGTTTAGGGTTTAGGTTTGGGACTTACGGGATACGCTGCAGGAAACCCCATTTCAGAACCCTGGAACTGGCTGCAAACTACTGTTGATGATATAACCCTAAGGGTCCATGTGCCCAACATAAGGAGTATACCACAATTCCCATGGTTTAGTGTCCTTAACCCTAAGGGTCCATGTGCCCAAATAGTGTGTATATGTATATATATATATATATACACACATTGGCCCCAACATACTTATATAGGGACTACTTTAGGGCCAAAGTATATACTTTTGGGGTACATGGACCCTTAGGGTAAACCCTGCATTGCCCAAAAATAAGGCGTATACCACAATTCCCATAGTTTCGCGTCCCTTAAGGTATTGCAGCATTTATATCATCAACAGTGTGAGTACATGGGTCTCGCAGGCTTGAAAGGAACTCTAGAATCACCAAGAGCCAGATCTCCCAATCTCCCTCAGTTAAGGCCCATACTTTAAGTTATCCAAAACCCTAAACACTAAGCTCATAAACCCTAACCCTTACCCTCTAAGGACTCATATTTTAAGGCTTTTGGGCCCAAAGACCCTATTGTAGAAGCCGTTTGGGCTATTTTGATGCCAAGGGTAAGCCAGTAAGATGCCTAACATGATGTTTGTTACATTTCTTGCTTCGGGGGTTTGGGGGGTTCTGGGGTCATCCAGGTCGCAGAGCTGGCGTCGCAGCTGCGCGCTGCTACCCGGCACCGTTTAGATTTTTTTCAGGGGACATGGATGGGACTGGTTTAGGTTTTAGGGTCCTCAACCGCGAGATTATATATGGATGCTATACTAAATTAGAGAGAGTTGTGCCTGGACCGGAACCCTAAACCGCAGGCAGTGGTTGTTGTGGTGGTGGTGGCGATGATAAAAGGCAGTGCCCTGAATCTCCATTTGCCTAAATTTGCCTAAATAGTAGGTTACTTACCGTAAAATATGCGCCTGTCTGCCCAAGCTACCTAAATACTAGGTTATTGCTAACCATGTAATATGTAACCCAGTAGCTCCTGCTTTGCGTAATATAGAGGCCTAAGTAATTACGAATACTATCTTGGGCAATTTTGGGGGTTGTTGGGGGTTCTGGATTCTAAGTATAGTATAACGGGCCCCAAAGGTTTATTCTAATTAAGACGGCCCCTACATTCTAGAACCCTCTTAATTATAGTAGATCCCTTATAGAACCCTTTAAAGAAACCCCTATCAAGGATCCCCTTAAAGGAACCCTAGTCTAATTATTAAGGCCCCTACATTACCCTAAGGGTCCTAAAGGACCCAATAATAAGGTACTTTGGTTGCGGGTAGTAGTTATTTAGGTTATTATTTGGGAGAGTATATGCTTATTAGGTACTTGGACCCTTAGGGTTAATGCAAAGAACCCACCTTTTAAGGGTTCCTTATTATTACGGTTTAGGGTTTAGGGTTTAGGGTTTAGGGCCCTAAACCCTCTTTGCCAACCCTCTATTAACTGGAGCCTCCGGAGCGGTCTGCATCAGCTGTTAACTCCTCCGCGAGGCTACAGCCCCAAGATTCCATGCACCCTAAACCCTAAAGAACCTCCCTTTTGGGGCTCCTTATTATGATTTCCTTATATAAGTCCTAATTTTTTTTGGTTCTTTAGGGTCTAGGAAAAGTATATACTTTGGCCTGGGTTCCTTTCTGTAAGAGAACCATAAGGGTTCAAACTTTTAGGGTTTAAGGGTCCATGTATCCAAAGAGTATATATATATATATAAACGGTTATCAGTAAAAACTGGATTTGACCTGAGGGTTCGTGTACCCAAATAGTATATATACTCTGGCCTTAAAGTAGTCCCCATATAAGTACTTTGGGGCTAACGTATATATACTACTTGGGTACATGAACCCTCAGGGCACGGTTGGAGGGAATTTAGGGGTTTGGGTTTAGGGGTTTGGGTTCAGGGGTTTGGGTTTAGGGGTTTGGGTTTAGGGGTTTGGGTTTAGGGGTTTGGGTTTAGGATTTGGGTTTAGGGGTTAGGGTTTATGGTTTAGGGTTTTCCTGTTGAGCTTGCCTTCCATTTCAACTCACTCCTACATCCTCCAACCCCCAAGCCCCTGGCTGAACTCTAGAAACCTTGCTTGGCGAGCGAGCCTCCCGAAAATCGATGCCAAGGCCTTGCAAGCCGCAACCCCCAATCCCGAAACCTTAAACCTAGCAGTCCCCAAACATTGAATGTCCCTTCTAGATGAACTGCCTGGACCCAACATAACCTACTCCTTTTAGGGACTTATATAAGGAAATCATAATAAGGAACCCTTAAAAGGTAGGTTCTTTGCATCGACAGAGGAGCTGGCTCCTTTTCGCGCGGAGGCAGGTTCCCACACGTCCGGGATTTCCGAGACGCTTGACTGTCTGAAGAGGTTTCAACCCAAAACCCAAGAATCCTAAGCCCCTACCCTAAACCCTAAACCCCCTAAACCCCAAAACCCATTCGGGCCAGGCTGGCACGCCAGACTTTACGAGGCCAATCTCGATAACCCGACTTTGCCGAAAGCCCACGTCTTGGAGGGTCGGTGGACTTCCAAAGTAGCATTTCTCTGAGCTATAAGTACCGTAACCCCAGTTAGGATCCCACTTAGGGCACTCAAATCTCCGCGTGTTACCTACTTAGTATGTCATCCGACCTTCTACGTAGGTTTTTAAGTCTGAGGTTTTTTTTTGCTCTCCGAATTGCGCACGCGGTAAGATACATGTAGAGCAGGCACAAGGTGAACAAACCACTCACAAATAAGACGACGCATGCACCCGACACCCGGAACGTTTAGGGTTGAGCCACCAGAAGATCCAGGCGGCCTGAAACCATGATCCAAAACGATCCCACAGGCTCTTCTTTCACCCATTCCTGGTGCTACTGTTGATGATATAAATCCTGCATTACCTTAAGGACCCGACACTATGGGAATTTGGCATATTGCCTTATTATGGGTAATGCAGGATTCATATCATCAACCAACCGTAGTTTTGGCCAGGGATATGCAGAATCGACGACAGTATCATGGGCGCCATCGGACCGAACACACAGGTCGGGGGCGAACAGGTGTAGAGCGACGGAGAGCATGACGGCTTCGAGAACGGCAGCGCTCTGGCAGAGTCGTTGTGCCCATGGGAGCATCGAGAAACGATCTTGAGCGAGATCTTGTAGGGTTTAGGGTTTAGGGTTCCTGAACTACATCACAGGAGGAGGCCACTGTGGTGGATTTGTCACCCTGCTCGGGTTTTGCAGCTGTTGCTGCAGTCCGGTGTGGGGCAGACAATGTGGCGTACGTCAACAACGGCTTGCATGCCAAGTTTATCAAAGAAACTCGAAACGGCTACATGCCTGATCTGTGTGCCGTTGCTGTTGAATTCATGCTTGCCAGAATTCAAGATGACCTGTGCTAGCACATATGAACTACGATCCTGACCTGACGAACTTGAACTGTACCTTCTGGATCGAAGGCTCATTTCACAGTTGTTGCTATTCATCTGTTTACTCTCAGCATCATCCTTTGCTGGCTGTCTTGGTGACTGACTAATGACTACCTGCACTCTAAAGAACCTCCCTTTTTAGGTTTCCTTGTTGTGATTTCCTTATTTAAGTCCTTAAAAAATGTGGGTTCTCTAAAGTCTAGGTAATAATGTATCGACCGAACCAAAGAAAGATGTAACACCGCCTGCATAGTTTGTTTAGGGTTTAGGGTTTGGGGTTAAGCTGCCGGTTAAGCAACTAACGAACGAATCAGATCGGTATATGCGCCACTCAGCTTCTAAACTAGCAGGCATTCAACAACCTGACACCTCCCGCTACTGTAGCCGCGACAATGCTGACTACAACCCAAAAGCCTTAAGCCCTAAGCCCTAAACTCCTGAGCCCTAAAACCCCAAAACCCGAAGCCCTAAACTCCTAAACTCCCAAGCCCTAAATCCTAAAATCCTGAAGCTTAAGCTCCTAAACTCCCAAGCCTAAACCCTAAACCCCTAAACTCCTAAACCCTAAACCCCTTAACCCCTAAATCCCTAAACCCTAAACCCTGAACCCTTAAGCCCTATACCCTAAACCCTGAAGCCCTAAACCCAAAAGCCTAAACCCCTTCGGCCAGACGTCTCACTCCTTCGATCTTTGGGCAGCGCCTCTACGCGAGGAGCCCCCCAGTCGTCGGAGAAATTCTTAGGTTGAACCCATGGGCCCCTAGCATGGGCCCTTAACCCTGGGATCCTTATACACCTACTATATACCCTATATGTACCCTTAAGGGTCCCTAGAAAGGCCTAAGGGTCCACATTAGGGCCCATACTTCGAGCCTTAGAGAAATGGGCTGTTGTAGGGTTAAGGGTTATAGGGTTCGGGGTTCACGGTTTAGGATTTAAGGTTTTGGGTTTAGGGTTGGGGTTCAGGGTTTAGGGGTAAGGGTTATAGGGTTCAGGGTTCACGGTTTAGGGTTTTGGGTTTAGGGTTTAGGGTTGGGGATTAGGGTTTAGGGTTGAGGTGTTTAGGATTCAGGGTTCACGGTTTGGGATTTAGGGTTTAGGGTTAGGGTTTAGGGCCCTTAGGGTGCAGGATTGAGAGTTGAGGGTTCAGGGTTTCTAACCAAAGGGTCCTGAGTACCTATATAGCAGAATAATGTAGGGGTGTCTTTATTTGGAATAATGGTTATGAGCTGGGCATGTATCGCCATGGGCTTTTGTAGGGTTATTCTGTTCCTAGTACGATTACGATACATGCGGTTATTGTGATTACTAGTAGTAACTACTGTTGGTCTGTTGCATTAGTACTAGTACTATTGCGATTACGATAAATACGACTACTTTACCAATTCAATCACATAGTGCTATTGGTATTGTTATGACTGGTAGTACTACGACTACCATTGTGACGATTATTACTATGAGTATTATATTATTGGAATCATTACTCTTCGTACCATCGCTACTAGTTACTAGTATCCTAAACCCTAAACCCTAAACCCTAAACCCTAAAAGTACTAGTCAGCACTATTATGTAACGAGAACCCCAGGGGGTTTCAGGGCTTAGGCAAAGGACCTAGAGATTAGGGCGATCAGGGTTTAAGCTGCCCTTACCAGGTTTATAGAAGTGTCCTCTAGGGCTTTATAGGGTACATATAAGGGCCTTGGCAGTGATAGAAGATGGTTCTGGGGCATATTGTAGTGTGGCTATGACAAGGGAGCCCCTATACTGTGAGACTCTCTGGTACTGGGTTGCCTTGGGACCGAGAAGCCCAATGATTCGAGGCTGCGGCAAGTTCCCGGAAGGTAAGGTGTTAAGCTTTAAGGTGTGGGGTCCAGGGTTCGAGGCTTGAGTTTAAGGTTTGGGCTTTGGGGTTGGGGGTTTGTGGCTTTCTGCTTCTTGCCTCAAGACCGTTTGTTGCAACTGTTTTTGCAGGTTAAAGGTTTGTTCCATCGCAGCAAAGTTTTTACCAACCAGAGCCTCAACAACCCTCAGCCCTAAATCCTACAAAAAAACCTGTAACCTAAGAGAAGTGACCGTGGTTTTTGTTCGGGATCCATGGGGTTTGCTCAAGTGGAGACCTGGAGCCTCTTGGTAGGGCAAGCTAAACTGCTGTAGTCCTCCCTAGAGCCTTGGGTTTAGGGTCTAGGGTCTAGGGTTTAGGGTTTTAGGGTTTAGGGTTTAGGGTTTAGGGTTTAGGGTTTAGGGTTTCGGGTTTGGGGTTTAGGCTTTCCTTGGGTTCAGGGGTTAGGGTCACCCCTATAGCCTCCTCAAAGATACCTTCACTGAACCACTTGAAAGACTCTCCAAAAATCTGAAGCCCGACCTGTGTGCCCGGAAACACCTTTAAACAAGTCTCAAGCATGCGAAACCGTAAACCCTCGACCCTAAACCCAACAAAGTCCCCAGCAGCCGAAGCCCTTCGATCACCCCTATAGCCCCCTTGAGGTAACCAGTAGGAAACTGTCCATGAACCCTAAACTCTAAACTCTTTACGCCCCAAGTCTCAAACAGACGGAAACCTTAAACGCACCCTTGCAAGAACCCGAAGCCTAAAACCCTGTACACATCGGAAACTCTGAACCCTAAGCCCTAAACCCTAACCTCTCAGTTAAGTGAACGCTATACAGAAAGTCTCAAGAGACGAAAACCCTCAAACGCAGCGCTTCAAAATCCCTGAACCCAAAGCCCTGTGCAAAACGGGACTCTAAAGCTCTAAGTACTCATATTTCATAAGGCTGTTGGGCCCAAAGACCATACTATGTCAATTTAAGGCTAGTGGGCTATTTTGAGCCATAGGGCAAGCCCTGAATCAAACGAGCCTTGACCAAAAAGTCCCAGACAGACCAAGTTCCGTCGAACCCTAAACCCCAAACCCCTAAACCCTAAGCCCTAAACCCTAAACCCCTAAACCCTAAACCCTAAACCCTAAACCCTAAACCCTAAACCCTAAACCCCTAACCTACCAGGATGTCCGGGTCCTACAGCAAACCGTGCGGCAGCTCCAGGGGACCTCGAAGCTTTCCTCGCCATTGGGGCTTTGGGGGTTCAGGGCTTTGGGCTTGGAGTTTACGGGTTTGGGGCTTTGGGTTTGGGGCTGGGGTGTTCAGGGTCTGGGGCTTTGGGTTTGGGGCTTGGGGCTTCGGGCTTGGGGCTTTGGGCTAAAGGTTTAGGGCTTTGGGTCCAGGGGGGTTTGGGGCTTTGGGCTAAGGGTTTAGGGCTTGGGGTTTAGGGTTTCGGGTTTAGGGCCTGGGGGGCAGGGTTTAAGTCGGACTGTAGGCCTCACGGTTCAGGGTATAGGCTTGGGGGGATGTTGGGGGTTTAGGTTTTCGTTTTGGGCCTAAAACCGCCAGGGTTTAGGCTTTAAAGTTAAACCCTAGGCTTTACCCTAAACCCCAAACCCTAAACCTTTAGGTTATAGGGCTTAACGCTTTCACGTAAAGTTTGAGATTTGGGGCTCGCTCTGTCAATGTTCCTTTGAGATTTGCTGGCAGGGTGCATTCAACACTTCCCGTGACGTTCCTGTTCCCTGAGGGTCCATGTACCCAAATAGTATATACATTGGCCCCTAAGTACTTATATAGGGACTACTCTAAGGCCAAAGTATATCTATTTGGGTACATGGACGTTTAGGGGTTTGGGTTGCGTTAATAAGGATTCCTAGGGTTGGGAGTGTAGCGTGCGTAGTTGTTGGAGAATTGCCGTTTGTGGGAATTTGCTGGTGTTGTTCTTGGTGTCACCACTCTAGCTGCACGCAGTTTTGCTGAGATGATTTTCCGGCAAATGCCACAATCATCAGTCTCTTGCTAGCATGTGAAAACTGATGCGGGCATGATTCGCTGCCACCTTCAAACATCTAAGCTGATGACGTGCCTCCAGTGCCGGTGGGACCGCAGCGTCAGTGTTCCCATTGTTCATGATGTTTGTAGCCATCTCGACTATCTCTGATCTGTATTCACCATTGAATTGAATTCCTCTCTCTGTCTCTCTCTCTCTCTCTTTTCGGCAGTTTGTGCTGCTCCGCCTGCTACGCAGTCCTCATTCTTGAGTTGAGTTGGTCTCTCTTGTCGGCAGTCTATGCTGCTCCGCCTGCTGCACCTCTCCTCTTCCTACTGGTGCTGCTGCCGCTGCTCCTCCTCCTGCTGCTGATCGTTCGATGCCGTCGGCTAGTACTTCCGGTTTTACCCTCGAAGTGCAGGTGGCACTATCGCTGCTGACTGCCGAGACTGGTGCGGTTGTTATGAACATTCTTGATCCCACGATCAATCGCATGATTTCTTATGCTGCAGCTTGCCTTGCAAAGGTGTTGTTTCAGGCAGGTATAGTGGGACCGGTTTTCATTGGAGAACAGTTCGGCAAACTCATTGGCCTGTTCAGACCCGGCAGTAGCCACCTCGGATCAAGCGACCCTCTTTGAGGACATGGGACCCACCCAAACCTCAAGCACGAAACACTACCAAACTAGTATGTACGTCCCTGCATAGCTATTTCGGGGCCAAAGTATATGCTATTTGGGTACATGGACCCTTCGGGAGATCAGCCCCGAAAAGCCCTATAAGACCTACCGTACCCCTAATTCACGGCCGGCGTTGCTATGCAGAGCTCTCTGAGTGCGGACGTGGCAATCCGATCTGAAAAGGCCTTGACGAGTCGTATCAGCGCCTGCAGACGCTGTGTGCTGTTGAGTTGTTCAGGGTTTAGGGTTTAGGGCCTAGGGTTTTGGGTATACCTAGCCTAAACTCCCAAAGGTCGGTAGAACTTATGGCCCAAAACCGATAAAGGGCCGTTATTCTACATACTTTTGGGGTTCAGGTAGGGTGTTAGGCTATGCCAGGGCTTTGTGCCCTTAACTCATATCTAAAGGCTTTTGGGCCAAAAGACCCTATTGTATAAGGCTTCTGGGCGGTTTTGATGCTAACCCCTAGCTCCCAAACACAAACCCCTAGTTTGCTAAACCCCTAAACTCCTAAAATGCTAGACCCTAAACCCTAAAACCCTAAACCCTCAACCCTAAACCCTAAAACCCTAAACCCTCAACCCTGAACCCAAAAACCCTAAACCCAGGAAGACAGAGAGAGTGGCAGGTCGCTTTGCATTTTCTCCAAGAAGCTGAGACAAGGACACTCCAGCCCACGGTTTTAGGGTATAGGGTTGAGGGTTCTAGGGTTTAGGGTTGAGGGTTCTAGGGTTTAGGGTTGAGGGTTCTAGGGTTTAGGGTTGAGGGTTTAGGGTTTAGGGTTTAGGGTTGAGGGTTGAGGGTTGAGGGGTTTAGGGTTTAGGGTTTAGGGTTTAGGGTTTAGGGGTTTAGGGTTTAGGGTTTAGGGTTGACGGTTTAGGGGTGTAGGGGTTAGGTTAGGATTTAGGGTTTAGGGGTTTAGGGTATAGGGCCTAAACAAGTACCAATATAATTTTGGGGGCTCCTTATTGTGATTATAGTATAATGGGCCCCAAAACCCTACTGTATTTATTCAGGTCCCAATATTAAGGGTTCAAGGTTTCGGGTCTTGGTTTTTTTTCGCTCAGGGTCTGGAATCGTGGGTGAAAGGTCAAGGCTTTTATGGCGGTTTGGGCATTCAGGGTTGACGACTTGACCCCAACGGTCCATGTACCTATACGGTGCTACATACGTTGGCCCTGAAGTGTCTAAATATGGGGAACCCCTTTATCAAAAGCTTAAGTATATGCCATATGGGTCCGTAAAACACTAAACCCTAAGCCCTATGGACCCTTGGACAACAAAACCTAGGCCTTTAGTGTCTCAGGACGATCCGGCGCAATACCTTTTCCTTCAATGCTGCAGGGTTCTTGTTGAGGAATGTTTTGAAGTTACTAAGATGGAATCTATAATACTTAATTATGGTTTCGCTGTTATGGTTCCTCAAACTACATTTCTTAGTAAGAACGCCCTAGAGCCTCATAGAACCTCTACAGTTCAACAGGAGCCTTACATTATGCCAAAGTCCTTAAAAAGAACCCTAAACCCTAAACCCTGATGTCGCTGGCACTTTGGATGTAAATGATGTCACAGTGCCAAATGCTGGCGATAGTGGCGGTCTTGAATGAGAGGCTGCGTTTCACTAGTGTAGGCCTCGTGAGGCTGGGATGGTCGTAAAGTCCGTTCTATTGCACTAAAAAAAAACCCTAAACCCTAAGCCCTAAACCCTATAAACCCTAAACCCTAAACCTTAACAAGAGCCCAGGCTGCCATCAGCGTTTGCGACCGAGCTGCGGAGTGGCAGCAGGCCGTCTCCTTGTTCCACGCGGCTTCAGACGAGGTGCATCAGCCAGACCGAGTACCCAAATAGTAAGGTTTTAGGTCCCAAAATCCATACTCTGAATGGTTTTTGGACCTTGAAACTCTACTATTTGGGTACTTGGACCCTTCGGGTCAGTGTTTAGGGTTGAGGGTTTAGGGTTCACGGCACAAGTCGATCCTGAAACCTAAAAACCGATATATTGTAGTACAAAATGGTTTGGGTAAGTATCCCCCCCCCCATATAGGTACTTAGGCTTCTTTGGGCTGGTATATTATAGTCTCCTAAACCCCAAGCCTCCTAAACCTTATAGCTCTACTGCCAAAAGCCTAGACGCTAGCTGTGTAAACCCAACACCCTAAACCCCTAAACGGAAGCAAGTAATCCCACAAAACCCCTGATACTCGAAAGGTCTCGCTTGATGTCATCAGCTACAATGCCACAATCTGCGCTTGCGGACGGTCTAGAGAGTGGCAGCGGGCAGTTCGGTTCCTTCAGCTCGCCAAGGATCCGCGGAATGGCTTGTTAGGGGTCCAGGATAGAGACCTTGATGGTAAGACTTGGGTTGGCGAGGATACACTTACACTCCAGTAGCAGACTAAGAGTTATAAGTAAGTGCTAAGTACAATGGTCAATCGCGGCCTGACGAATTTGGCAGGGGTTTGGGGTAGATGACAGTCTAGCTATATATATATATATATATAGAGAGAGAGAGAGAGACAGTGATTATAAAAGTTTCGGGGCGCAGGGTTGAAATTGTAGGGTTTGGGGTTGCTTGGTGTTTGAGGCTCTTGGGGACTAGGGTATATCAACACCATCATCACTTAACTAATTAAGGAACGATCCTTAAATCATATTAGGGACCCTACTGAAGTTAAGTTAGAGACTCCTTAATCCTTTAAGGTCTGGGCACTTCTTCAGAACTATTCAGAGCTCCTCTTTTTCTGCGTCCATAAAATGTTATAGTCCGTCGTCTTGCGGAGCTAAAGTAGGGGTTCGGGTATGCACGGTTTCGTCAGGAGAAGCTGCAGCCGGACGTTGTGACCTACAACTCCACCATGATGGCTTTGGAGCAGGCCTTCAACCTTAAATAATGTAGGGGCCTGAATAATTGGAAAAGGGTTTTGGGGTATTTTATACTATAATTGTAAGAAGGAGCCCCCCCAAAACCCTATACTAACTCTAAACCCTAAACCTAAACCCTAAACCCCTAAACCCTATACTAATTATTAAGGCCCCCACAGTACACCCTAAGCCCTTTGGCTTCAAGGTCGAAGGTTCTAGGGTTAAGAGGCCGTGGGTTTAGGGCATTAGTGGTTTGCTGTATTAGGGTTCAGGATTTAGGGTTTTGTGGAAGCTTTGGGTTTAGAGTTCATGCTAACATCATGATTGTGTTAATTATGTCTGTTTAAAGTTACAGGCGTGGCGAGTACAGTGTATTGCAGCGCGGGTCCTGCAGTCCGAAGCCACTATAGTGTTTAGGGTTTCGGGCCCTGTCTGGGGCCTAGAAACAGAGAGCCGTCAGAGCTATTTCTCAGCTTTACTTCTTACTGGTATAGTACACAGTATAGTATACCCCAAAATCGTATTCTACTTGCAAGGCCCCTACTCTCAAAATAAGAACCCCCACCCCACGCAGAGCCTTTCACCTACGAAGGCTGCAGAGTGGTCCAAAGCCCTGGTTCTGCTCATCGAGTTGCTCTTTGCCTTGGATTGTTAAATGCCTGAGGCTTTGGGGCTTTCTCTAACGTTTCAGAGTTCAGGCTTGCTGGGTGTAGCTAGCCCGCGCTTTACCCTAAGGGTCCCAAGGACGCAATAATAAGATACGTTGGTTGCGGATAGTATGTATCTAGCGTAATATTTGGGAGAGTAAAGGATTGCTTGGACCCATAGGGTTAGTTCAGCTGCGAATGACGTCGTGGAAATTGCAAAGGAATCGGCCAGTGACTATTCTTCAGCCCCCCAAACCAAGCCGCGCGTTCCGCCCTGGACCTGTAGCCTGTAGACCCCCAAAGGTTGGGGAGATAGTGTATGCTTTCGACTTTCACATATTTAACATATTTATGTACAGACTACTTTAAGGCCAAATGATATACTAGCTGGGCACAGGGACCCTGAACGCTAGTTTAAAGTAGGGTCTCCAGCTTTTCGGGAAGTGTGCCAGAGCCCCAAACCCTAAACCCTAAACCCTAAACCCTAAACCCTAAAAAACCCAAGGATGGAGAGTGGCGATGGCCTGCACGGGGACCTCATTAGCTTCAACACAGCCATCAGTGCCTTGGTTGAATTTTACAGTCACTTTATAGCTTTATCATTTTTAGGATTAGCCTTTTTGATATTAGGGGTACTAAAAGTTAAAATTTTAGCCAGGTAATAAAGAGCAACCCAGGTGCCTGCGAGAAATCCGGTCGGTGGGAGCAAGCCGTGAGCTTACTGTGACTCCAGCCGGTTTAGGGTTTAGGGTTTAGGGTTCAGGGTTCAGGGTTTAGGGTTTAGGGTTTAGGGTTCGCGCTTTTGAGGGCTCAGGGTCTTTGGTTCAGACTCTGGGTCTATGGGGCGCTTCTAGAGTCTAATGTAGGGGCTTTAATAATTACCTATACTATTTTTGTTTTTTGGGGGGTTCCTTATTGTAGTTATATTAGGGTTTAGGGTTTAGGGTTTAGGGTTTAGGGGGGGGTTCCTTATTATAGTTATAGCACAGCGGGCCCCAAAACCCTATACTATCTGTCAAGGCCTCTATATGATAGGGCTCAGGGTCTACCTCAGATGTGCTAGGCTATTCAGCACTGGACAGACAAGTTGCATCGTCTGCCAACTGGCAGTCTGCCACACTCCTCGGTCCTCGGTTTACGGTTTTAAGGTTTGGGTTTGTTTTGTGTTTAGGGCTTAGGGTTTTAAGGTTTGGGTTTTTGGGGTTTAGAGTTTAGGGTTTTAAGGTTTAGGGTTCAGGGGTTTAGGATTTAGGGTTTCGCCGTCCTTTGGACCCACTACCACAGGGAGGCCTAGTCACCTGGTTACTACCGGGGCCCACTGTAAGTGACGACCAATTCTATTTTTTTGGATTCCATTGTAGTCATAACCTAAAATACCACAAAACCAAACTTTATTTATTTATAAGGCCTCTATAGTACATGCAGCTGAGGTGCCTTGCGGAGGAAAGCTCTTTGCAGGCCGATGACATCTCAACAGGGCATGTAAATTCTGATAAGCCTTGAGTGGAATTTACCAAAAGCAAGTCCCTGACTCTAGTAAACCCTGGCATCCCCAAATATGAGATTCCAATATCCTCTAGTAATGTTCCGTTGAAACTTATGGAGGATTCTCGCCATAGGTTCAGAAGAACTTATTTCTGAGTCGACAAACCCTCATGGTCTATGCGCCCCTCTAGTATGTAAACTTTGATCACAACTACTATAAAGTACCTTTAGAGGAATCCTGTTTTGAAGCCTAGGTGAAGGCTATATAGGTACACGTCCCATACAAAACTTATAAAGACTCGATGTTACACCCTTCTCGGAACATGTAAACGAACCCCGTAAAGGAACCTGCGCGCACCCTTAGTGGAATGTATCAGGGACCCCAAAAGGACATAAGCGTAAGCATGTTCTAGGGATATCCCTACCTTATTGCGCTTCACTATAAGTGGGTTTATATGGGATATCGGGATATCCCTATCCTAGTTTTTGCTTATGTGCTTTTCTGGGGCCCTAACCCTAAACCCTAGACCCAATGTAGGCCGACATCATCAGCTGCAGTGCTGTGATCAGCGCCTGTCAGAAAGCTGCTCAGTGGCCACAGGCTTTGGCGATGCTTCGACACTTACCCTCAGCATCACAATAGCCCAAAAGCCTTCTATAATAGGGTCTTTGGGCCCAAAAGCCTTAAGGTATGAGTCCTCTGAGGGCAAGGGTTAATGTACTAGCATCTTCGGGTTTAGGTTTGTAGGGTTTTGGAATTAGAGTAACCTTAGTAGTAGAGCAAGCAGCTTTGACCTTTTTTGGGGGTACCGGTTACCATCATCCCCTAAACCCTAGACCCTAAACCAGAAACTCTAAGCCCCAAACTCTAAACCCTAAGCCCCAAACATTTAAGTTTCCCAGGATACTGGGCAAAGTAAGGACACGTCCAGTTGAGCTCCATGGAAGTGGACGTCATCACGTACTGTGCAGCCCTTATGGGTTCCTTTCAGGGGTTCCTTTAAACTAAGGGTTTCTTTAAAGAACCCTGAACCCCACATTCTTATAGCACCCTAAACCCTGAACCCTAAACCCGTATAGTACCCTATTGGGTTTGGGTTTAAAAATCTCAGCGCTCGTGTTGCTAGGTCCTACTTGGAGGATCATGGGACAGTAGGCAAGGGCTTCTCAAAGGGTTTCAGTAAGCAAGGTTATAAGTACGTTAGTTCCCTACATCAGCATTCAGGTGCGGCCATCAGTGCTTGTGAAAAGTCGGCACACTGGCAGACAGCCATGGCCCTTCTGAAGGATCTTGAAGATCACATGCTGAAGCCAAGCATTGTCGTGGTAAATGCCATCATCAGTTCCTGTGGAGCGGCTAGTGAATGGCGGCAGGCATTGCAGCAGTTTGTAGAGGCACGAGGCCGCGTGTTGAATCCCGATGTCGTAACGTATGCTGCGGCCATGAGTTCTGTCGAAAAGGCAAGTCAATGGCAAAGGGCCTTATCCTTGATGGAAGAGGTTGGGCACCGACGGATAAAAACAAACATCATCGTGCTGAACGCAGCGGTTAGTGCATGCGGCAGTGCAGCAAAGTGGCAATTCGCCGTTCAATTACTGAGTGATGTCCATGCAAGACTGCTGCAGACAGATGTGGTCACTTATGACGCAGCTATCAGTGCGTGCGCGAACGGCATGGAGTGGCAAAAAGCCATCGCATTGCTGCACACACTCCAGGAGACAGACATACAGCTCGGCGTTATCGCCTTCAATGCTTCAATCACAGCCTGCGAGCGTGTGTCACAGTGGCAGGCAGCTATCCATCTGCTAAAGATTGCTGAGACCGTTGTCGACCTTACCGTCGTGACCTTCAGTGCGACCATCAGTGCATGTGAGCAGTCTGGACAGTGGGTTGAAGCGCTGCATATCTTGAAATGTATGGAGTTGCGACATCTAGAAGCTAACTTGATCAGCTACGCTTCCGTGATCAGTTCCTGTGAGAAGGCCCTACGATGGCAAGAGTCCCTATTGATTCTGCAGGATTCGCTTCGAAAGCGGCTGCAGCCCAACACGATCGCCTGTAGCGCGACGCTCCGAGCCTGTAGCCGGTCGGGGCATTGGGAAGCAGCTTTAGATGTTCTCGAAATGATGCAGAGGCACACCGTGCCTGCAGATGCAAGCACGCTGTGTTCTGCAATCAATGCATGTGCAAGCTCTGCCCAGTGGAATCAGACCTTGGTGCTACTTCGAAGTCTCGACCGTCATCTGTTTTCATTAGTTCAGAAAAGTCTCAGCACAGGGTGTGGCCGACATCGTTCATTCAGCTAATGCCCAAACCACGAGGAAAAGAAACAAAACATGAACAAGAAACACGCCAAGACGGCTAAAGCATAGCCAAGCCGACTGGAACAAGAAAGGCTCCAGACTTACAAACCCACCTGAACCCCCAACAAAAACCACTTTGTCTAGGGCTTAGGCCCAAGGCTTTAGGGATTAACATTATAAGGATTTTGTTCAGGAACTTCTGTCATCCTTATCTTAGAGGTCCCCTGGATTTTTGGTAGTTCACGGAAAACCCTAAGCAAAGGGCGGATCTCTGGCAGCAGCTGGCGCAGCCGACTGAGATCCAGCGCCTACACAAGGCTCAAGGGGGGCCCTTTTTGGGCGCTTTCGGGTTTTAGGGGTTTACGGGTACCTTAGAGTCTCCATGGTAGTTCCTTTCTGTGGCTTAACCAGTTATATATAGTTTGGGTTCCTATAAGGTACCCTAAAAAGGAACTACAATGGAGACTACACCCTAAACCCTAAACCCTAAACCCCTAAACCTATAACCTAAACCCTAAACCCTAAACTTATAAACCCTAAACCCTAAAAGCCTAAGCCCCTAAACGAGTTTAGAGTTTGGGGGATGTTTCGGGTTCGGCTGACCTTGGAGTTAAGGAAGAGCTCAAGGATGTGGGTGTTTAAGTCCGGAGCTCACGGTTAGGGTTTAGGCTTTAGGGTTTAAGGTTTGGGGTTTAGGGCTTGTAGGGTTTAGGGTTTAAGGTTTGGGGTTTAGTTTAGGTCAGTGTGTTGGTTCGGAAGAATGTGCTGTAGTTCCTTGTGGTTCGGATTAACCTTTAAACCTTTTATCCAAAACCCTAAACCCCTCCAACCCTTCAACGGCTTAGTGTTGCCTTTTAACTAGAGCTCGAAGCCCTAAGCCCTAAACCCTAAACCCTAAGCCCTAAACCAAATCCTTAGCAAACCCCTAGAGTCTAGAAGCACTCAACATCCTAAACTCCTTAACCCGAAGATCCCATCAAGAACCTCAAGTTAAATCCTCAACCCTAAACCTTGCAAAATCCCCTAAACCCTAAACCCTAAACCCTGGACCCTAAACCCTAAACCCTAAACCCTAAACCCTAAACCCTAAACCCTAACCCTAAACCCCTAAATAGAATCCTTAGCCTTCAAGCCGCTTAGTTTGCCTTCTCAGGCGTTTCAGACGACGGTAGATTCTCTGGCTGAGGACCGATCAGCCTTGGGGGGTGACTGTTTAGAGTTTGAGGGGTTTAGGGGTTGAGGTTTAGGGTGT
>CAJNDV010036185.1:71381-96468 GCA_905221635.1 Symbiodinium sp. CCMP2456
AGGGTTTGGGGTTTAGGGTTTTGGGGTTTGGGTTTAGGGTGTGGGGTTTAGGGTTTAGGGGTTTAGGGTTCAGGGGTTTAGGGTTTGGGGTTTCGGGTTTTGGGGTTTGGGTTTCGGTTTGGGGGTTTAGGGTTTAGGGCCTCCTTGTACCCTCAAATACGGCTATATACAGTCCCTAATAGTAGGCATTTAGGGGTCGAATTAGGGGGTAGAAGGAGGGCCTAGGCATGTATTACACTTCTGGAATATTGGTCCCCCAAAACCATTGTCAGGATGGTCCTTTGGGGCCTAATTCCAGAATTGTAGTATATATGGACCCTCTGGGTAAGGGTACTCTTTGAGGGTGTGGGACTTTGGGTTTGGGGTTTAGGTTTTGGGGTTTAGGGTTTGGGGTTTGGGGTTGAGGGTTCAAAGGGTTTGGGCTACCCATAGGCCCCATAGTAGTTCCTTTTTGTGGCTTATATTTAGGATTCCATTAGGAATCCCCAAAAGGAACTATTATGGGCCTATGGGTAGAAGTAAGACACAGACATCGTTCAGGTTGGAAAGCCTTTCCGTGCAGTAGCCGGGATGGCAGTCGGAAACCGGATGCTCGTTCTAGGATTGCTGTAGGGCTTTGGGGATCTAAGAACTAGGGTTTAGGGGATGCAACAGCTTCAGAAGAGTGCTCGGGAGGAGATATGCTGCAACGTCCTCCGACACGCAGCCAGCTTCTCCAAGTTTTTGTTCGGATTTCAAATGAATCTCTAAACCCTAAACCCTAAGCCCCAAACTCTCCCCAAACCCTAAACCGTTTTGTCCAAGATCTGGGGGTTTCTGGGTTTAGGGTTGCTTGCGGTCTTTGTGGTTCTTGCTTCCTCTTAGATGCTTGAATGGCGGAGTAAGGGACCCTCTGTTGAGGGCTTAGCGTGTTAAGCGTTTTGGGTTAGGGTTCAGGGTTTTGGGGTTTGGGAGTAGGGGGCTTTCGACTTCGATTCAGCGGAAGCAAGGACGTTTGCATGGGAGAGCGCCACGGCAGGAATACACCTTCCTCGTGCATGCAGAGTCGACAGGCCTCCGCGAGGAGTTTGTGCCATCTTTTGGGGCGATGGGTTGCGCTGCACATGCAAAAGCCTTCTACAAGCAACATTCCCAGACTCCAATATCCCTTAATTAAGGAATATACCTTAAATTATAGTAGGATCCTCAATATGATTTAAGATATATCCCTTAATTAAGGGATATGGGAGTCTCTGGGTTTATGCTGCATTCATCCCCTCCCCATATGATCGTAAACCCGAAGCGACACGAGTGAACCAAGCATGAAAAGCCTAGCTGCTTGACGCAGTATGCATTACAGGCGAGTCCTGTTGTGAAGTAGCACGTACACTTCAATCCAAGACATGGCAGGCCCTATAACTCCCGAGTCAAGAGCAAAGTTGCAAGCACGAAATAAGAACATGATTTTGCATTACCCTAAACCCTAAACCCTAAACCCTAAACCCTAAACCCTAAACCCTAATCCAACCCTAAATTATGCTGTGGAAAGGAGCTGGTTGGAGCCAACACAGCCTTGCGGGCAGAGATTGCAAGCAGCCAGGAGAAGCAGCTGAGTGGCTCTGCCAGGCTTAGGGTTTAGGGTTTAGGGTTTAGGGTTTAGGGTTTAGGGTTCAAGTTTAGGTTTCGAGCTTCTGGTTTCTCAGTTTTGAGATAGCTAGACCTCTACACGTAGCACTGTTTTTGGTGACCTCCAGTTGATGGAAAGCGAGAAGACGAGATGCTCTATACATCCCGCAGACGAGGGCGATGAAGGCGATGTTCAATGAGAAACTGCCGCTTAAAGCATATGCCCTAAGGGTCCAACTACCTAATAATCATATACTCTCCCACATATTGACCTGGCTAGCTACTATCCGCAACCAAACTACCTTATCATTTAGTCCTTTAGACCCCTAAAAATACAGGACTCCCATACTCCCATCAGCTGCGTCTGAAAGCCATGGCCGTGCTTTCAGGCTAGGTTTAGGGTTTAGGGTTTAGGGTTTAGAATGTTGGCCCATGTTGTGCATGCTTATGAAGCAGCCGGCCTGGTAGTCGCCAAAGGTATGGGTAGTTCTCCCAACATAGTACGGCACCCTTATAAAAGCAGCGTAAAAGGGACCCTGATTTAGAGAACTTCCCATATTTAAGTTAACACCCTTGTGCAATGAAATCATATACAAAACTCCCATCGCTGGGGGCGTTAGCCCTACGAGAAATCACCCAGCGCGTGCGAGAGGCGGGGAAGCCCTATAAACCCTAAAAGACAGAACCGTAAACCCTAAGATGCTGAAATGTTGCGCGCTGCCTGCTGATTTAGAAACTACCTTGGCCATACGTTTTCTTATCAAGTCAACTTCTCACAGAATGGGATCGCCGTTTGTTTTGAGCCATAAAAAACCTTGGTTGAACTTTACAGTCACTTTATAGCTTTATCATTTTTAGGATTAGCCTTTTTGATATTAGGGGTACTAAAAGTTAGAATTTTAGCCAGGTAATAAAGAGCAACCCAGAAACCCACATCGTGTGGGTTCCTGATAGTCGGATAGTGGACCCTTCTGTTTGTTTCAAAAGGCAGCTTTTCGGGGTGTTAAACCGGTAAAGTCGACGCTTGATTCTCAGGCCTGTTTCCATGCGAAATTATCTAAAACCGTCGTGCCCCCAATCTAGACCCAGGGTAGTACGATCCTTCCAAGACGAGCCGTTCAGGCGGCACCCCTGTAATTCTCTGAGCCCCCACATGCATCATGATGTCGGAGAGGCCCGAACCAAGACACAACTACATCGCAGAGCAAAGAATCTCCATCCGAATCCCAAACCCGGACCTTCAGTGCTCACCCCTTGAGTCATAGCCTCCAACCGAGCCTCATTGCACATGCATGGATGGAGAGAGAGGGAGAGCGAGAGCAGGAGAGATAGAGACACACACACACACACACTCGCGTGTTGAACCATAACCCTAAGGCTCAAAGTGGCCCGAAAGCCTTACATGGTATGGTCTTTGGGCCCAAAGCCTTAAAGTATGCGTCCTCAGAGCCTTAGGGTAAAGTCACAGGCTTCTCATTCTCCCACAGCTGCATGTTACGCCGAGAACCGGCGAAGCATGCAGACCCTCTGTTGATCCCTGAAAAGGAAAACACCCCTCCATAGGGCTCAAAGTACCTAATAACCACAGGGGTAGTTCTCTAAACTAGGGCCTTTTTGGGTTTCCTTAATAGTGCGGCACCCATTTAGAGAACTGCCCATATACACTTATTATCCGATATCCGAAACCTAAGTACCTAATTCTTGGGTCCTTTGGACCCTTTAAACCAATCTATCACCTCTCATGAAACTTATGAACCCTAGCTCCCCCCTTTGGAACCCGTAGACGAGCCCCTTAACTCATTAGCTATTGGGTCAGTTGAGCCCTCTTTTTCCTCTAACGTTGCCACATCCGAGGTGATAGTCGCGAAGCCTTGAAAGCCGCGGAAGCCGATCTGAAGGCTTGCGGTTCAGGGGTCTCATAGGGTTTAAAAGTTTAGGGTTTGGTTAGAGCTTAATTCGGGTTCTGAGTTTAAGGTTTAGGGTGTAGGGTTTGTTTAGGGCTTAATTGGGGTTCCGGGGTGAAGATTTAGAATTTAAGGTTTAGGGAAGGCTTGCAATCTAGGGTTAGGGACTTCCGTTTGAGGATCAAGGGGATGTTCCCCTGACCGAGGATCCTTCAGAGGATTTTAAGGCTTATATGTCCCGGCTTCATGATTTTTTCCCTAGACCATACCCATAGGCCCCATAGTAGTTCCTTTTTGCGGCTTATATTTAGGATTCTATTAGGGAATCCCAAAAAGGAACTACTATGGGGCCTATGGGTAAACCCTAAACCCTTAACTATTTTGGTTCGCGGGGTTGAGGGTGGTCGGGCTTGGGGGTTCAGAGCCTAGAAGACAAGTGTTGGGCAGCAGACTGTGTCTAACATAATTGCGTGACTAGCTGGAAATTGAATTCCTTAAGGTTTAGGGTTTAAAGGTGGATAGGTCTCGAATAACCGAAACAACTCTACACCCTAAGTCCAGAGCTCATATAGCATCCGTACCCTAAACCCTAAACCCTAAACCCTAAACCCTAAACCCTAAACCCTAAACCAAAGGAGCCCTTCAAGAATCATCGGGCGTCCCAGGAGCTCAAAGCCACCTTTGCCGCCGCGGCGGCGCGAAGCGAGGACGAGAAAGCCGCACAGGCACATGGTTGTTTATTGACTTCTTTTGATTCAAAGGTAAGGGTTTAGGGTTTAGGGTTTAGGGTTTAAGGGCTCTGTAGGTATCAGGGCTTGAGTGAGTTTGTAGGATATAGCTGTAGCGCGGCTGGATAGTGGGCCATGCCCCCTTGTTCATGCGCTATGACCCCCGAAGGTGGCCGCTACTTGGAGCCACAGGGTAGCCTTCGAGACTTAAAGACTTTAGGTTTAGGGTTTTAGGGTTTTACGGTTTAGGGTTTAGGGTTTAGGGTTTTAGGGTTTTAGGGTTTACGGTTTTGGGTCTTGGGTTGAGGCAGAACAGCGTTTGGATACAGAGCTTGTGTGGAGTTCAACTGTGATTCGCAAGCCCTCAAGTTTAAACCCTATTTCGTGCTAAACCCTAAACCCCAAAGACTCTACCTTTGGGGCTTTCCTTATAATGCTTTCCTTATTTAAGTCCTTAACAAAGTAGGTTATTTAGGGTCCGGCTATACCCTGAACCCTATATATTTCGTGACCCGAACCGTGGAATAATGGAACTAGGTTGTCACGCGAAAGTGAAAGGTAGGGAAAGTCACAGTCAAACGCCCCAGCTGAAGACTGTCATCCTCGCAAGCACGAAAGGCCTCGCGAACGCCTGGCCCCGCCATACTGCCAACCTATATCTTTCTGAACCCTAAACCCGACACCCATCCTTCTTATTATCGCATAAGTATACTAGGCTCTGAATACCTAGTCACATACCCTCCCAAATACTAGCCTACAAAATTAGGATCCAAAACCCAAGTACCCAATTACTAGGTCCTTTGGACCCTTAAAAGAACCCCTTCTAAATCCTGCTGCCCCTCTATAATCAAGACCGTGTAAACTCCCCCAGAGGGTCCGAGTACGCAAATAGTAAGGTTTTAGGTCCCGAAAACCATACTCTGAATGGTTTTTGGACCTTGAAACCCTACTATTTGGGTGCTTGGACCCTTAGGGTCCCATAGCTCCCTCATGGAACCTCTATAAGAAGCCGGATAAGCCCTAAGATGAGGCAAAGATCTGGTCGGAAGTTGGCGATTTCCGCTCCCTTTCGCATTCACGTTTCGGGTTTTGGGGTTTAGGGTCTGTAAAGACATCCTAGGTTTAGGGTATCAGTTTCTGTGTTAAGGGTCGTTGAAGGGATCCTAGGTCTGACAGGTGTTGTTAATCGGTGGGGTGTGCTTTTGCGGGGCCCTACAACCTAAACCCTAAACCCCTCCGCCCTTGCCCTTGTAGAGGGTTGGGTTCGAGGGGTCGTGGTCTGAGGGCTTAGGGTGTATCTCGATGTTAAACCCTACATCCAAACCCCTGAAGCCTAAGGCCTAAACATACACTCTAAGCCTAAACCCCTAAAGCCTAAACCCTAAATCCCTGAACCGAAAAGCCCTTAACCGAGAAACCCTAAACCTAAACCCTTAAACCCTAACCCGAAAAGCCCTAAACCCTGAGCTTTGGACCTGGTCACAAGGAAAGGAGCTAGCCAAGCTGGATGGTCAGATGCAGCAGCTGCGTCAGCTCCAAAGCGCGGCTCGGCCAGCCGGCGGCGAGAAGCCCTTAGGTGAGAGCGAGGCCCGGTTTGTGGTTTAGGATTTTTAGCGGGTTGGGGCTTAGGGTTGAGGATTTTGGGGTTAGGTTTAGGGTGTAGGCTTTAGGATTTATGGGATTTATAGGATTTACAGGATTTATAGGATTTATAGGATTTATAGTATTTATAGGATTTACAGGATTTATAGGATTTATAGGGGTTAAGGGCTTAGGGTTGAGGATTTTGTGGCTTAAGGGTTTTCGCTTGTAGGGTTGTGTTTATGGTTCCGTCAAAGGGGTTCCTTTAGGGGTTCGGGGTGCGGGTCTAGTTTGGGGTTTGGGGTACCCGAAGTCTGAAACTCTAATCCACTGTAGTTTCAAAACCCTAAACCCTAAACCCTAAACCCTAAACCCTAAACCGTTACCATTATAGGTCGCCTTGCGGAGGGCCTATATACCTTATGGAATCCTTTTTTTGGAAGCCCTATGTACCCTAAACTCCCCACCTAACCCTAAACCCTACACCCTGAACCCTAACCCCAAGAGTCCCTTTAAGGGTCCCTCCTTTAGTCCCTAAACTCCCCACCTGTAGTTTCCTTTAACTGTAGATCCCTCACAGAACCCCTGCAGAGCTCTTACGTCTTGGCTTGGAGGCTGTAGGAAATGCCAGTAGTGCCCTAAGGGCCTGGCAAGGTTTGGAAATCAGGTTTCGGGGACCCCTAAACCCTAAACCCCGAAACCCTAAACCCTAAAACCCTAAACCCTAAAACCCTAAACCGTTAAACGCTAAACCCTAAAACCCTAAACTAAATACTAGCTAGGCTGTTGGGATCAAGGCCAGGGGCTTAGAGTTAGCTTGGGGATTGGAATTTCTTGTTTCGGTCCGAGCCCTCAAACTTTCCAAAACCTCAAACCCCTAAAGCTCTAAACCCTTAACCCCTAAACCCCAAACCCTAAACCCTAAACCCCAAACCCTAAAACCCTAAAACTCCTAAACCCTAAACCCAAACCTATACAGCCTCGACCGGATGCATCGCATTGCAGGTGCTTAGGCTGGTCGGTGAGGTCTTGGCCGGCCCCGGGGTCAAAGCTCAGCCTCTTTCCTTGAGTCGTCTTACGGGTTCAGGGTTTAGGTTTTAGGGTGTAGGGTTTCTTCATGTAGAGGCCTTAATAGTTAGAATAGGGTTTTGAGTGTAAATTATCTTGTAGTTAAGGCCCCTATATTACGCGTTCTGGGGTTTAGGCTGTAGGGTTTGGGGTTGTTGGGGGCTGAAAACCGACACCCTAAACCCTAAACCCTAAACCCTATCGAACTTCGAAGCAGGTTTTGGTGCTGGCATTTGCAAGTTTTGGGGTTCCGAGTTATGAGTGCCATTGGGAGGGGGCGGGTGGCCTAATGTTTGTGTTAAAGAAGCCCTGAAAGGTCCATGTACCCAAATAATATAAGGTACCTTTAGGGGTTCCTTTAACTGGGTCCTTTAAGGGTTCTATGAGGGTTCTATGAGGGTACCATAAGGGTTTAGGGTTTAGGGTTTAAGGGTCCAGGTAACCAAACTGTATATACATTGGCCCCAAAGTACTTATATAGTGACTACTTTAAGGCCAAAGTATATCTATTTGGGCACGCGGACCCTCAGGGAAGTCTTACATAGCGTTGCAACTATAGTCCTGGTACGGCATTTAGGTGCCACTTGGGGTTCCGAACGCTTGTTTGCTATGCCACGCTTTAACACCCTTTAAATCGAGCTGGACACCCTACACCCAGGTTTACTCTCATCGTAGGACGGATCTAGGATCAGGGAGTGCGCCTTAGGGCGTGTTTCGCTTGACCCCAAATTTGAAGCTCGTGCAAAGTGTCAGGCAAAGAAACTGCCCCCCATCCGGGTGTGGGGCTGTCGGGGTGGGGGACCTTAATATAGAAGCCTAAATAATTACCTATGTTATTCCTTAGGGCTCTTTTTTTATATGCGAAGTATTAAAACCCTATTCTAATAGCCAAGGCCCCTACATTAAACCCTCAACCGTTCTCGGCCCCCGTAACCAAGGCAGCAAGAGATGCTCGGCCTGCATTAGTTGGCGGAGAGCAAAAAGGAAACCGGATTGCACTTCCTTGAGGCTCCAGCTACCTAAACAGTAGGGTTTAGGGTTTAGGGTTAGGGTTTAGGGTTTAGGTAGGTTTCTAACCATCAGAGTTTAAGTTTAAGTGTTGGGGTTGAGGGTTTGAGGTTTGAAAGCATTTACCCTAAACCCTGAACCCTATAAACCCTAGACCCGAAACCGCTTAAATCTAAACCCTAAACCCTTAACCCTACGCCCTAAACCGTTTAATATCGAGTTCAGAGCCTGTGGTCCATGCCATGGCATGTATATGTACATGGTCGGAGCCCTCTCCTCGCACAGTCTTGGCATGTACACGCAGTTTTCCCGCCCTCCGTTCAGCTCTCTGCTATGCTATTATGGATTTCAATCCCAGTCCACATCCATAGGTCTTGCGAGATTGCACTTCGCCCTGTGCATCATCGCATCGATGTTGCCATGTCGGAGGTGGGCGTACGCACTTTGAGGACTCTTGTGCCATACATACGCACACAGCTCATACCTTGAGCACCAAATGACCCTTAAAAGTAGGGGCATTATTCCAATATACTATGAATCCCTATATGGTTTCTGAACCTTAAACCCTTTTAGGGTTCATTTCGTCCCTAAGGTACCACAGTCCTACCGCTGACTAGGACCTCACACGATCCCTAAACCCTAAACTCTACCCACCCCATCCCATGCCACACACTTCTGCATGCTTCGATCTTTTAGGCCTGCTGTGTCGCTATGTATCCCCCTTGAAGGAAGCCTTGAAGGAGGTCTTATCTAGCGGAAAGGAGCCTCTAAATCTCTGACCCTGAGGGTCCATGTACCCAAATAGTATATACATTGGCCCCTAAGTACCTATATAGGGACTCCTTTAAGGCCAAAGTATATCTCTTTGGGTACATGGACCCTTAGGGTGAAGGCGCCGTTCTAGGCTCCAGACCAGTAGGTCTGAGCCTCAACGCCCGGAAGGCGCAATTCTCAAGTAGCCCCAGCGACAATCCTTTACTCTCCCATATAGTAACAGGGTTTAGGGTTTAGGGTTTAGGGTTTAGGGTTTAGGGGCTACATAACCATTATATCTGAAACCTAAGTACCTACTTCTTGGGTCCTTTGGACCCTTAGGGTTGCCGGAAATCAGAAGGCCATCATGTCATGAGAATCACGCGAGTATCAAGAAGCACGGCAAGCCTAATCCCGAAACCCTAGGTGTGTCTAAATCCGTTGGGGTGCTGCAGGGCCGCAGGACTTGACATGTCCTAACAGTCGAGGCAGCTTGCAGTTGAGCTTCGAATAGCAAAGGTTCCTTCATACCAAGGGGTTTCCAGCAACATCAGGGCTTAAGGTTTAGATCAGAACTGGCGAGTATCCGGAACATGGCGCTCCCACGCGAGATGTCCATCTGGCAACCTCAAAATGCCGGATAACCCCTAAACCCCCAAAACCCCTAAAACCCTAAAGCCCTAAACCCTAAACCCCTAAAATTCTGCAAAAGCTGGCGTCTCTAGGAGCCGGTATTGTGCTTCCTTAACCCGAAACCCTGCAGCCCTGAGCTCCACACCCTCCAATATAGAGTAGCGATGCTGGTCTTCTGTATTGATGCTGTTTCTGTAGTTTAGGGTTTAGGGTTTAGGGTTTAGGGTTTAGGGTTTAGGGTTTAGGGTAGTAGAATGATGGCCCTGTGTTAACCTATCCCTATGCCTAAGTGAAAGCCCGAACAGGTCTCAAAGGCCAGAGCTGCAGCTTCGGAGGAGTCGAAGCGGGCGAGGCAAGAACTAGGCAGGACTGGGGCGCAGTCAGATCTACCTTCCGAAATCAATGTACTCTGAACACGAAGAGCATGACTCCGCGAAACAAGATACTTCCTTGATTTAAGGACGTGGGTTACTCTCTAGGTGGCGGCAAAGGTTTAGGTGCCGACGACCTGACGGGCTGCTGATAATGATACGCCGGTATCTAACTAAAATTATTATTACTACTACTACTACTACTACGACGACGACGACGACTACTACCACGACGACGACGGCGACGACGACGACTATTAGGAGTACTACTGCTACTGCTAGTGCTTAATGCTGCCTACCTTCACGTTGACCCCAACCCCACTCCCCTAAACCCTAAACCGTTTAACCCTAAACCCTAAATCGTTTGACCCTAAACCCTAAACTCCGCTGTCAGCCGGTCAACTTCGGGCCGAGACGGAGGAGGTGGCGACAAACGCAGCGCCCCTCGGAACGCAAGCGCCCCTGGCTAATATAGGGGCCTAAGCAACTACCTATATTATTTTGGGCGGTTCCTTATTATCAATAATATACTATAGTGGGCCCGCAAACCCTGTTCTAATTATTTCGGCCCCTACATTAAAGCTGCAGTTAACGTGCGCCTGGGTTGCTTAGGGCACATAAGCTTTGGTGATGAACATGTTTTGGGAATATGACATTGTGTGCTATCGCCCTTGCTGCATTCAACAATGGTCAAACATATATGCACATGTATATACAATTGTACTTTGTGTGTATATATACAACACTGATACAACATTGATATAACATATTATATATATATATATATTCATATAACCATATGTGTATATGTATATGTATATGTGTATGCGTATGTGCACGTGTATGTGTATAATGTGATGTGTGTATGTGTGCTGCCCTAAGGGTCCATGTACCCAAATAGATATACTTTGGCCTTAAAGTAGTCCCTATATACTATCTGGGTACATGGACCCTCAGGGCTACATACATATGTACATACATGCATACATACATGCATACCTACATACACACATGCAGTTGCAAATATACGCGGGCATGTATGTGTATCTATATCTCTTTCTATATGTATATCTGTATCCCAGAGGGTCCGAGTACCCAAATATAAGTAAGGCTTTTGGTCCCGAAATCCACACTCTGAATGGTTTTTGGACCTTGAAACCCTACTATTTGGGCACTTGGAACCTTAGGGTATGTATATATACATGTTACATACGTAGAAGCTCAAGTTCGATGTGTGCTGCGGGCTGAACCAAGGGAAGAAGGCAAGGGAAAGGGTTTCGGCTTTCATGCACAGATCCTTAGGTCTTAGGGTTTAGGGTTCAGGGTTTAGGCTCTATAGGCGTTTAGGTTTTAGGGTTCAGGGTTTGCGGTTTGGAGGTTTAGGTTTTAGGGTTTATAGGGCTTTGGGTTTGGGGTTTTCTGAGCTTCGTGGTACCTTCTCCAGTTGTCCTGGCAACCAACATCCGGCTCTAAAGAGTTTGTAGTAGCATCCATGATTCTTGGCCAATTCCCACGTGGCCAAGCACGCATAGCACAGAGCACCAACAACATCCTTCCAGACCTGTGCGAGAAAACACTCAGACACGTAACCTTACCTGAAGAGCCTTAGAGACTAAAGTCTGCGCTGCTTGCGAACACGAGCCCCCCGAAAGCCAGAACCCCAAAGCCTATACTAGACCAAAGCGCGAAACTCCACAGGCTGACGTTCCAACTCGAAAGCCCGGTTTGGGGTCCAGGGTTTAGGGTAAATCCTACCTATAGTCTCCATTGTAGTTCCTTTTGGGGGTTACCTTATAGGATCCTTAATAATAGAATTTGTTAAACCAAGAAAAGGACAATGGAGACTATAGGTAGACCCTGAGTCCCCTATCCTGGATCCGCATATCCTCAAAGCCGCATGTCTTAAACCCCAATGTCTAGGGTTTAGGGTTTAGGGTTTAGGGTTCGAAGATCATGACCGGTACCCTTTCTCTAAGGCCGTATTTGGGCCCTCAAAGGGAGGGGGGTTATTCATCAGGGGTCGGCACAGAAGCAAAGTAGGTTTAATCAGATGTCACTGAGGCTAGTATTAAAGGGGGTTGTACCTCGACTTGCAACGTTAACACAGCCTAATGGAAGTAGTGACCTTAAACTCGACACACTAAACCCTGCAAGCCCTACCGTAAATCTTGCAGCCCGAACCGTGAAACCCTAAGCCGTGATGCAAACCAGGTCGAAGGCACGGAGATCGCTAGATGCAGAGATGAGAAATGCAGCTGACCTGAAAGGGAGTGTCTGTTTGCTTGCCCCCAAGAGGCGATGTACCCATGAAGCATATACTTTTGCCCTAAAGTACTTCTTGAGGGACTACTTTGAGGCCAAAGTATACAGTTTTGGGGGTCCATGGACCCTTCGGGTTAGTGTGTCTACATGGACCTAGGTGCCACAGTTGGCTGCAGTCCTGGTCATTAAACACATTTCTCGGTTTTTGGGTTGTGTATTGAGACTCAGCCGCTAACTGTTGTAATTATGCATGTGGTAAAGCAGGATTTATATCATCAACCGTAAGTCAAGAAGAGCATGCATTTCGACCCTGAGTGCTTGAACCCAAAGCCCAGATCAAACCAACAAGCCCGAAGCTGTACAGTAAACCCTGAAAGGGTTGATTTAGGGTTCAGGGTTCAGGGGTTTAGGATGGAGGGCTGCTATAAGGGATCCAGAGCTTGCAAGTGGGCCTGAGGCTTGGGGTTTAGAGCTTAGGAACCCCGCAACAAACACCAAACCCTTGACCCTTAACGCTGCAACCTAGGGTTGATGATATAATTCCTGCATTACCCATAATATAGTATGCCAGAATTCCCGTAGTTTATTGTCCTTAAGTTAGTGCAGGATTTATATCATCAGCCGTATGCCTCTAATCCTGTCAAGCCCCTCTACAACTTGCAATAGCTCGATAGAACCCTGTAATATCGGGGCCTATAGTCATACTGCGGTCTGCCCCAAAACCTTATTCCATTTACTTAGGCACCTACATACTACATATACCTTTATAGCATCCCCTAAAGGAACCCTCTCAAGACCCGAATTGTGAGCCCGAAAGAGCCCCTTAAAAGGCACCCTTTTCAGACTCCCAACCTAGCTTGTCCGTTGCTCCTCCCTAAAGCTTGGACCCTACGACCCTCAACCCTAAACCCTAAACCCTAAACCCTAAACCCGAAACCTAAACCCTTAGCTCTAAACCGGAAAGCCTCGGAACCTTCAACCCGAAACCGAGAAACCGAGAGGTTGTGGATGCACTGCGGAGGCAGCTGCTGGAAGCCATGGAGGCTCTACGATGGCCCCTACCTAAAGGATCATGGGACTTAGTAACTGGGGCTATAAATAAGGTAGCCATACTTCTAAACAACTATAGTCCCACTTAGGGTACTTATAATCTTACTTGCTGAGTACCATGATCCTCCAAGTAGGCTTTAAGGGAGGGCTCATACGGTTGATGATATAAATCCTGCAGTACCCATGATAAGGAATGTTCCATGATTCCCCTAGTTTAGGGTGCCTAAGGTAATGCTAATATTGTCCCCCTAAACCCTAAACCCTATTCCCCCACAGTTTAGGGTCCTTAAGGCAATGCAGGGTTTATACCATCAACACCCTAAACCCTAAACCTTAAACCCTAAACCCTAGACCTTGAACCCTGAACCTTAAACCCTAAATATCATCAACAGTAAGGCCTGCGGGCTTCAGGCTACCCCGGTGTGGTCGATTTAGGCTATGCGGATTGAGGCGTTGAGTTCGTAGGCTTGGAGGTTTGGTGCCTGGCCAAAGTATGTGTATGCACACATATAAACATTCATATATATATATATATATACGCATATGTAGATAAATCAGTAACGTTATAGAGAGAGAGAGGAAAAGCCACACGAGATAGAGAGAGAGACCCCCCCCCCACACACACACACGCACCCACACACACACCTCTACATCGTTGTGAATTTCCGAGAGAGCCATAGTTTATCCTGAGATCCGACAATCTAATATTCTGGCTCGAATCTTCTGTGCAAAGGAGCAGCTACCCCACTAGCTACTTAACAAGAACGCAGAACAGGAACCCCAGGGGTTCAGCGTGTAGAGGGCCGCAATCAAAACAGAATAGGGTCTTGGGGTATATATTATACTAGAATAATTACAACAAGGAACCCCCCCCCCAAACACTTGGCATTATTTAGCCCCCTATACTGCCGTAGAATAACAAAGCTGAAGAATCACCGGAAGGTGTGTGTGTGTGTGTGTGCAGTCCTATGACTCCCATAGATACTATGCCAATGCACGACTTGTGGGTGGGCCCATATTTCTCGGAATGAAGATCATGTTCGAACCAATTAAGGAACATGTGAAATATTCTGGCGTCCACCAAAGGCCTACCGCTAACAGCACGATGTACTATCTAAGATCGAAACGCATCTAATATGATGAAGCACCGAAGGACATGCTTCCTTAATTAATTCAGACCCTAATCAGGGCCGCAAAATCATCACTATGACTCCTCTCCCACCTGCTTCATAAAGCCCTCTCCTCCCGAGTATCAGCTGCAGCTCATATATCTCAGCTTGTCTCACAAAACCTGCTGGGCAGCTGCAGAGGCCCTGAACCCTTACCCCCCAAACCCCAAACCGCTTTCGGCGGGGTAAGATGCCGGCGTTGGGAACACGACATCTTTGTAAGTCGCCTCTCCTGCCAGCACCAGGGTCTGACAGAAAGACTCAAGAGGGTAGTTGTAAAAAAATTATGGTCCCTTTTGGGGTACCCTAAATAATAGGTGTCGTATTATAATAAGGACCCCAAAAAGGGACCATAATTTTGACAACCACTCAAGAGACGAACCGGTTGCAAGCCCGGACTTTGGGTCTGAGGTTTCGGGCTCCAGAGGGGCTAGAACATCTAATAGTGATTATAGGGTTTAGGGTTTAGGGTTTAGGGTTTAGGGGTTTAGGGGTTTAGGGTGTAGGGTGTAGGGATTAGTACTTAATATGGCTGCCTGCTGTTGAAGGTACTTTGCCAGATCTACTTTTGCAGTTTTTCCGGCACATGGCATGAGTCCTTGCATGTCAACAAGAAGAGCCCCCAGGCCATAAGGTTCTGGGTTCGACGTTTCGGCAGCTTCTTGAAGCTTGGCGCGATGCTTGCTAGCGTTGCCAGCAGTTCATCCGACAACCCCAACACATGACCTTGCATCCTTCGAGGAAGCTTAGGGTAGAGGCCTGGATAATCTGAACCGAAACAGGGTTCTGGGGTATGTCATGTCGTCATGATGACTATGGGGCCATCGCGTTAAGCCCTCCGTACTGGCATCTTCCTAAACCCTAAACCCTAAACCCTAAAACCTAAACTCTAAACCCTAAACCCCTAAACCCTAAACCCGAAACCCCTAAACCCTAAACCCTAAACCGCTAAACCCTAAACCGAGTTTCCGAGGAGCTCGGAGCAGTTTTTGTATTGCGAAGCTTTGATGGGACGACGAGGAAAAACGACGACGACAGCCTTGAGGCCTTGAAAGCAAACGATTTCTGCGGTTGAGTGTACCCAAACCCGCCAGGTGCCTACTTTCCAGGGTACTAGAGCCCAAAAACCCTATATAGTAGGTACCTGGAGGGTTCGGGGTAGGTTTATAGGGTTAGGGGTCCGGTCTAGAGTTTGAAGGTGGGCTTCGGAGGGGTGCGGGATTTGCGGTGGCTTTAGTTGGCATCAAGTCAGAATCAGGGTTTAGGGTTTTGGTCTAGGGTTTAGGGTTTAGGGCTTAGGGTTTAGGGTTTAGGGGTACAGGTAGGCCGACAGCAACCTAGGAGCACAGATGCCTATAAAAGCATGTTCCTGCTCGGTACAGCGTGCAAAAACCTTCTTGTGCCCAGGAACCAGGTAAACCACTGCATAGATACTGAGTGCGGCATATGAGCTCCGTCAAAAGCCTTGTTAAACGCCCTCATTAGTTACTCGCCCTTCTAAGCTACTGGGCTCTTCTTGGCATACGCGCCTGTGTTGTCTCTGACCGCAGCTCCCACCTGCTTCTTTTTCTCCAGGTATCGAGAGAATGGGGCAAAAATTAAAGTCTCCGGAAGCCCTGGTGGTTTAGGGTTGTAAGGTTATAGGGTTTTAGGATTTAGGGCTGTAGGGTTATAGGGTTTTAGGATTTAGGGTTTCCTAGGGCCGAGCTCCTTATGGTCGGCTGCTGCTAAGACGGGAAGAGGTTTGGGGCTTCGAGGTTTCGGTCTCCAGTCGCCGATGAGGTAGCTCGCTGTCTTTGGGCCTCGTATATAAGAGCCCTCCCTAAAATAGCCCTAAACCCTGCAGCCTAAACCCAGGGTGCAGGGTCAGGGCTTACAAAGTTTCTCTCCAGAGCTGTCATGCGAGTATATCATACAGCGTTGCAGCCGCACTTCTACAATGAAGTTTGGATCCTCTTCTCAAGGTGCCACATTTAGGGTTTAGGGTTGAGGCTTCAAGCGTTTGTACTTGGTGTTATCTGCAGGTTTTACAGCTTCTGCAAGGTTCGAGGCATTGTTGGGAATGCTGCAGGTTTCGGACCGTGGGCTTCAGATGTGCTCAACAGCATAATATGGGTAGTTCTCAAAATCAGGGTCCCTTTTTGGGTCCCCCATATAGTACGGCACCCTTATGAAAAGGACCCTAAAAGGGACCCTAATTTGGCAAACTACCCATATGCAGGACATCTGCATGGTCATGTAGAACGACAAGCTCGGCCCGGGTGTCTGCATACATAGTCGCGGTAAAAGTGTTCAGAGGCCGGCATGGCATCTTAACGACAAGTGCGAAAAGACTTCGTAGCAGTTCTCTCATGCTGTCATTGACGAGGGGCCTACTTAGAGTTTCTCGGAAAGCATCTATCTTCTTGGATGTGTTGCAGCCTGGCAGAAGCATCCGTCATCAATTCAGGTATACTGCTTCGATGTGGGGCATCTCTAAATCGAATGCCTAGGCCCACAAGCCGATCTGAAGTGATCCTGTCCCAAGCATACAAAACCAGTACAAAGTTGAAGCATATTAAGAATGTACAACAAAGGACCACCCACAACAGCAACAACCATATCGAACAGTAAACAACTTTGACAATCACCTCTTTCACCCTTGCTACCCTTATACCAGCCAGCCTTGAAATGCTTGGTGAAGAGGATAAAGTCCTGCTTTGAAGGTTATGCAAGCAACATCCAAAAGCACATGACTAGTTATACATGCAGCTCCCCTACGATGACCACCCACGCCATGGGAATATGACAAATAAGAAGCTTTTCCTTTATTAGTGGGCTTCGGCAGTTTGCATGTTGGTGTCTTGTGTAGAGGCTGGCAAGTCAAAAATGGATATGGGACATTCCTCCAACTATCGCATCGGGATCCCATCGCTTTTTGCCAGCAGCCTGCATAGCATACACCGAAAACATGGTCTAGTTCATCAGCCTGTGATAGACCCAAAATGCATCACGATTAAGCCAATGCATACATCCGCAGCATCTGTAAAGCCCTCGATTTCAACAATCTTAACGGCACAGGCAACTGTATTCCTACACCATTATTATCCGGATCTCAGGATATCTCTCAAACAGAACTGCCACACCTTGAACCCGAACGCCAAACCCTCTTTCTGGAACCCCAAACCTAATTACGGAATACGGAAAATATCATCCCCCATAACCCTGTATCACCTATCGAGCAATGTACACACGAGTTTTTTCGTGTATGACCAAACATACTACCGCTACCGCGTACACAGCATGTACGAAGAGGCCGCTCCAAAAACACTCTTCCGGTAAACCTTATGTCAAACAAAGCAAAGCCTCGTATAACCACCTGGACAGCACCCTAAGCAGGTCCTTCGGATTCCGATCGCCCTTGGTCTGGAGCTCTGTACTCTTTGCCGCTTTGTTTAGCTGCGGCTGCCTGGACTTGTGGTTGGCGGGGTCTGAAGCCCAAAAGGTTCAAGTACTAACATGGTAGCCACTTTGTAGGTATCGTATACACTATACTATAACTTGGACCCTTTGGGAAGGGTCTACCATGTGATATGGCTGGGAGCTTGAGAAAACCGGGAACCAGACTGTAAGATCTTCGTATCAAGACGCCCTAATGTAGGGGCCTAACTAATTACCAACACTATTTTGGGAGTTCCTTGTTATGACTATAGTATACTGGGCCCCAAAACCCTATTCTAATTATTAAGGCCCCTGTATTATCCTTACAGCAGCTCCCCGGATCTCACGTCGTCTCAACCCTAAACTTCAACCCTGACCCCCAAACCCTTGAGCCCTGAGCCCTGCTCACGAAACCTGACTTAGTTCTGGCTTCAGTGATTCGAAGATCAGAGAAATCTGGTTTCGATTTCCCGTTTTGGGGAATCCCAGGCTTAATTGGCGCTTACTTGTGGAAAAACACGAGTTTCAGCAGAGGCTTACGGCTTCAAGTGGTTTCACAGGCTCCACTTTCGATTGCTTAGAGGGCTTAGGGCCGACAGTTTTAACAAATACAGCTGTGGCCCGTATACGGGGTGTCCGGAATGTCAAGACATGTCAATTTCTTAAGTCCAACAACAACAAAGGCTTTGGGGGTTAATCGTAAGCAACACCATCCTGTCCAAGCATGCCAGCTTGACAAGTACGTCCGCGCGTTGAACGTGGTATACAGGTCCGAAGTCACCTTGCCCCAACAGGCCTGGCATCAAGAGTGTTTATGATGAATGGATGTCATTTCTTCAATCCTATTGCGTGTGCCACATGTACAATCCTACCACCCAAACCCTCACCCCTGAAGCCCTGGACTAATGGATAGCCGCCAAGTCATTGAAACCGCAAAGAAAAACCTGGTGGTCTTATTGCTCACCGATCTCACAATTTTGTTTATCGTACACTTCTGCACATGCTCGAACCGTTCCAGTTACACTTTTGGGCACAAACAGAACACTTTGCTCGAGATACATCGCACACTTCGCAATGCAACGGACTTCCGGACCTTAAACCCAGGAACTTGTCCAAGACCTGACTGTTACCTTAACCGAGCTAGCCCATCGTCTCTGCAACGGTCAAGATCATGCTTCGATGGTCAGGGTGCTTACATTACAACTTGCTGCCTGCGACTTGTAAATGTTCTTCTAGTTGCTACAAAGGCGAAGCCGAAGCTAAGTGCTGCTGGTACCTATGCTCATCGGTCAAGACTGCTGTAGAACTTAGAAGTTCACGAATGAGGGCGGCCGGTTGGGGTCGTTGAGGTTGCGAGGCTTGGAGTTTGCAAACACCCCATATCGAATACACCCCATCTACAAGGAGGTGCCATGCATGGATGTATCTATGTATGCATGCATGAACATGCAGCAATGTGTGTTTATGCCCTTGCACAACCACCGCCACCGCCACCACCACCACCACCACCACCACCACCACCACCACCACCACCACCACCACCACCACCACCACCACCACTTCCACCATCGACAGCAACAACAACAACAACACCAACAACACCAACAACGACAACAACAACAACAACAACAACAGCAACAACAACAACAACAACAACAACAACAACTACTACTACTACTACTACTACTACAGCAGCAGCAGCAGCAACAACAACAACAACAACAACAACAACAACAACAACAACCACAACCAACAACAACCAACAACAACCAACAACAACCCACAACAACCCACAACAACCCACAACAACAACAACAACAACAACAACAACAACAACAACAACAACACGAGAGGCACATACCCCACAGGCCTAGTCTAGCTATTAATGTTCTTGTATGTTGAGACCTTGTACCATAAGGCTTTGAACCCCTAAATCCTTAGAAACTGATCCCGCAGAGACCAGCTAAGGGTTCTAGGCTGTAGGGCACCGGGGTGGCTGCGTGGCTCTCTAGGGTTTGGGTTCCTGCTGCCGCTGGCCAACCCTATCACACTAGACCTCCAATGCCGGACCTCTATGTCGATAACCACTCCAAAGCCCGAAGCCACAAATTCTAAGCCCCTGGGACTAAGCCAGCAAACCCTCAAGACAGATCGTCATAGATCTAGATCGTAGACCGCAACAAAGGCCCGAACACACGTGGCGGTCTTTCGATGTTCCGCGTGTTGGGGACGGGGAAGTCAGGAAGGGGCTGCGGAGGGCAACCAGAAACTTACAGTCGGCTGAATGTTCCGGGTTTACGGAGGTTCAGGCGTAGAACTGTTGCTTGCAGATATCTTATGTCGCAGCATCTTTAGAATTTTTTTGGTGCTGGGATTATGCGCTGAAGGATATGGTGGTTTAAGTACGCAGAGGTCTAGGGTAGAGTAACAGTGTCTCCTGCTTCGCAGGAGCTATGAAAGATGGGGACATGCTGCCTCACAGACTCAGGCGCCGACAGGAAGTGAGGTTTCGGGTTCGGGAAGAAATCTATGGGATCGATGATCAATGTAGGGGCCTTAATGATTTAAATAGGGTTTGGGGGTATCCCATACTATACTTACAACAAGGAACCCCAAACCCTATTCTACTTATTAAGGCCCCTACATTATGGCTATTGAACCGCGACACCTCCAAATCCGGATGCCCAGCCCCTTATCCAAGACTGCAGGGTTTAGGGGGTCCCGAACCTTAGGCAGACCTTCAACCATCGTGCAATGTGGGGGCCTAAATAATTACCTATAATATTTTGGGGGGTTCCTATTTTTATTATACTATAATATGCCCCAAAACCCTATTCATTCTAATTATTAAGGCTCCTATATCATCAAGTGTCAGCTTGATTGAGGTTTGCTGATTGTTTGGGATTTCTGCCGTTCCACTCTTCCATGCGCACATGAGTCTGGCAGCATGGATTACGGGCTGGGCCACATGAGCCTCCAGCAAACGGCGGAAAGAGACTTCTTTGCCGAAGGTAGCTTGATTCTAAGGTAGAACTCATGGGCCCCTAGTATGGGCCCTTAACCCTGGACCCTAATATACCTACTATATACCCTATATATACCCTTAAGGGACCCTAGAATCCCCTAAGGGCCCATGTTAGAGGCCCATGGGTTCAACCCTAAATTGATGTGTATGCAGCTGACATGATTCAGACTTGCATTGTGCCCATCCTTCTTACTGCATCATGACAAGAAGCTATGCATGACTAGCGATTGAATTCGAAGTGTGTGCTAGAGTCTACATCGAACCCCAGAAAGTTGGAACATGGGTTTAGGACGATAAGTGCTAGGACCATTTTGGGCATGAAGACTGCTATGTTCCAACTTTGTGCCCTAAACCCTAAACCCTAAACCCTATTAGAGGAGCCCAAGAGCCCCTCCAAGTCAGTGGCCTATACTGCCACGTAGTATCTTTCACCCCTCGCCTGGGGTGTTGGGGTAAATTACAGTGCAACTGCATCGGGACCATCGCCATACAGGGGAATAAAATCAAGATTTTATCCGAAACCTGTATAACTTGGAGGTGCTGTGATCAGAGACCAGAGAGTGAGGGTATCGAAGCATGGATTCTGAGCCCAGCACGTGCGTCGAAGCACCATGTGCTCTCTTGAGTCTTTCAGAAAGCGGTGACACGTGCAAATTCGCTGTAGGCAGCTGGCCTTTGCAATGACTGGTGAACTCTTGTCGCCACTCTAATTACTGAGCCCTAAGCCCCAAACCCTAAACCTTGTACTGTAAACTGTCAGGGGTGCGGTTTCGCTTCTTGGAATATAAAAACTTCGGATAGGCACAGCACGGACCGACGGAACCCGGACTGTGCCTAAATGTGGTTTCGCTTGAGGGTCTTAGTGCAAGACGTCTATTTCGAGTTCCCTAAACCCTAAACCCTAAACCTTAAACCCTAATCTCTAAACCCCCCGTGGATGTGGCTTAGGGTCTCCGATTCGCTTCGAAACCTGCTCATTGGGCGGGGTTGCTTTGAAACCTAGGGTTAGGCTTCAGGGATTAGGTTTCTCAATTCCTTTGTCTGATAATTAGATAGTTTACCCCTATAAGTTTACCCCTATAATGTCAGAAACCTTCAGCTGAGACACGAAGCCGATCAACAGGATCCGCAAACACAAAAGCAGAGATGTTGCTTAGCGCGTTGACAGGAAATTGCGTCTTGCAGTAGGGTGAAGCATAAGACATGCATCCGTAATGATGGGCGTTCGCAAAGATGGGTCCGGTTGTAGGAGATGGGGTTTAGGATTTGAGTCTCCCATTCAGGCGCCCTGTTTCGGAAACTCGAACATCCTGAAGACTAGGCAACGTATAGAACACGTGCGAAAACCTAAACCCTGAATTCAACAACTAAATCCTAAGTTCTAAGTCCGCAGCCCCCAAAACAAGCCCTAAACTCAAAAAGTGCAAATCCTGAACCCTGAGCCGAATTAACCTAAATCCTGAACTCCGAACCCCAACATCGACATAAAATCCTAAGCCCTAAACCCCAAAACAAACCTAACTCCTAAACCTCAAACCCATTACCTTACCCTAAACCCTAAACCCTAAACCCCAAACCCATTACCCTAAACCCGAAAGCCAGTGCAGCCCTGAGCTCACAGGGCGGACTCGGCGCGATTCGGCTGCTGAGCCTGTGCCTGCCCGGCTGTAGTGGTCTAGGGCTTTGGGTTTAGAGTGTAGGATGTTAGGGTTTGGGGTTTAGGGTTTAGGGTTTAGTCTAGAGTTTAGGATGTTAGGGTTTAGGGTTTACCTGGACTCTAAAAAGCTTGAAGAACCTATCTTTACAGGGTTCCTTATGGTGAGATTTCCTTGTATACGTCCTTCAGAAGGTAGGTTCTTTGGGGTTAAGGAAGGGTTTAGGGGGAAATTCGGATTCAGGGCTTACTTGCGGAGGCCTTTGGGCTTGGGATTTCGGGGTTCGAATGTAACGATGACGGGTCAGGGATCGGGATCAGGGTTTAGGGTTTAGGGTTTGGGGTTGTGGTGAAAGTGAAGGATAAGGGAAGGTTTAGGGTTTAATTAGGGCTTAAGGTTCAGTGGTGAAGGATTACAAAGGTTTAGGGTTTCAAGGTTTAGTGGTGAAGGATTACAAAGGTTTAGGGTTTCAAGGTTTAGTGGTGAAGGAAGGAAGGTTTAGGGCTTAGGGTTTAGGGTTGAAGGATTAGGACACCTGCAACCACAAAAACATACTCGCTTTGTGAGCTTCCTTCTGTACGTCCGGATAAACCGTGGGATGCAGTTGCAAAAGGTAGCGTATCGGGACTTCGTCATGGTTAATTAAGGCCAGAAGGTTGCAGGCTTGAGGCACAGCTTTCCAGCATAGATTCAAGGGCACGGTTTAGGGTTTATGGGCCTGCACAAGCCCGTGAAGAGAATCCGGGGGCGAGCATGCCTGGGTCACTTGCGTCTGTCTTCCTTAAACTACCAAACCCTACTTTTTTGTAGATTCCTATTATAAACCCTAATATGGAATTTATAGGGACCCTACAAAAAAGTAGGTTTGGGTAGGTTAAGGTTGATGCTGACTTGGTAACCCTTGCGTAACCGGTGGCCATCAACAGCGATGATGTTGAGGTAGTAAAACAGAATCAGGCTCCAAAACGCTTTTGCGAAACTCTGCCAAACGCTCAAGCAGCTGTAGACAGCCTCGATCACCCCAAAAAATTGAATGGCGAAATCTGGTTCATAAGGAGAAGGCCGCCACTGCCGTTATCGATGTAGACGCTCCACCTGGCACGGTCCCCGCTTTCCGTGCTGAATAGCCCGAGCCGCTCGAGGATGACCACTGCCTCACTCGTCTCACCATTCACGGATTCGCTGGTCTGACTTCTCATCGTCCAAACCACGGCTTAGGGCTTAATTAGGGCTTCAAAGATCATACTCATCCTTCCTCTCAGACCCTGGACCTCAAACGGATACAATCAGTTGCCTGCCATGAATCTCCCGGAAACGCCGGGTCAGTACGGACTTCGACGACAACAAGAGGCGCTGAAGCACTTCAGCGGTTTAGGGTCTAGGGTTTATAGTTTAGGGTTTATAGGCTATAGGGTTTAGGGTTTAGGAGGGTTCAGGGCTATAGGGGTCTGCGTGATTCGCGGGAACTGGCCTTTTTTGTGGTCCCGGTATTTCGCTGCATACTGTTGCTATACACCCTGACCCTACTCCAATTATCCCACATTATGCCCCTGCCAGCAGTTGTCTTCGTTTAGCCGATATCTTGGAAAACGTCGACCGTAGCTAAGAAGCCCCTACCAAGTGCCTTGATATAGGGACCCTTGTAACCCTCGCTTCTTCAAGGTCCCCAGTATAAGGACCTTGAGCCTCTCTTCTTTAAGGGCCTCAATACTTCGGACACGAAACCCACTTTAACGGCCTTGATCTTAAAGCACCCTCCTTTCGTCAACGGCTTTGCTACGCAGATGCTCAAACAATCCGTAGCAACGCAGGAGCCACGGTGAAAGGTTTTGTGTTTCGCTTTTAGTGTTTATCCTAAACTCTAAACCCTAAAATTTTCAACAAGTTGACTACAAGCTCACACCACAGAAAGAACTCGACTTGATTCGTCAGTTCCGGAAAGTCGAATTCGAGCCGTGCTTGCGAGGCATCAACCCAGGTCAAACCAACAATCTCAAAGCCCAGACCCAAACCCTAACCCTAAACTAACCCTAAACCTTGCACCCCTAAACCCTAAACACAAAACCCTAACCCTAAACTGGCCCTGAACCCTAAACCCCTAAACCCTTCCTAGAACCCCCCAGCAGGTGGTGGAATCATAGCCTTTTATGGGTGCTAGGTCACTATTTCGCTTACTTTTGGGAGTTTCGGTAAACTGAGCGTAGGCTAGACAGTTTTTGTATGCGCCGACCCTAAGCCCTAAACCCTAAACCCCTAAACCCTTAAACCACAAACCCCTAGAAACCCTTAAACCAAACCCTAATGCAGGGTCCTGAATAATTACAATAAGGTTTTGGGCCACACTTTACTGTAACTATACCAGCGAACCCCTAAAACAGTATTGGTAATGGTTTAGGCCCCTACATACCCTTAAACCCTAAACCCTTAAACCGTAAACCCTTCAACCCTCAAGCCCTAAACCACTTATAAACCCTTAAACCTTTAAACCCTATAAACCTTAACGCAGGGGCCTGAATTATTGGAATAGGATCTTGGGATAGGATATACTATAGCTATAAAAAGGAACCACTAAAATTGTATCGGTAATTATCATTTAGGCCCCTATAATCCCTTAAACCCAAAACCCGTAGACCCTTAAACCCTAAACTCCCCCAAGCCCTATAATCCAGTACCTATATCCTAGAATGTAGGGTTTCGAAATTAAGACTTACTACTTTGAATTGGGGGAAGTATTCCCCATAAAAAGTGCCTAGGACCCTTTGGGAAACCCTGCGTGCCGAAGCCTAAACCAGTAACCCCTAAACCCTAAACCCAAACCCCTAAACCCTTCCCCTAAACCCTACAACCCTAAACCC
>CAJNDV010036186.1:7335-23372 GCA_905221635.1 Symbiodinium sp. CCMP2456
GAGCCTGCACAGCGTGGTGTTGACACTCTTGGGGCGAATTGAGCCGTCTGCAGGAGGGTTTAACCCTCTTCCCACGTTTTCCTGCGTTGCTGTCCCCCATTGTCCCCCCCTCCCCCTCCCTCTCCCCTTCCCCCTCCCCTCTTTCTGACTTTCGATTTTTTCCATTCCCTCTGCACCATGCAGCGCGGACTTTGGCTTCGGGGTTTAAGGGTTCTTAAATCAGAGTTGACGTAACTTCTTAGAAGCCGACTGATCATTCGGGGTGCACTCGAGCCCCGACCCGCTCCCTGCGCTGCCCGTGGGCACAGCTCCTAGAATTGCGAACAGCATAATTATCATTCCTATTGATGCGAATGCGGGCTTCCCTGGTTAGGATCTCCAGAAATACAGCGTATTCCCGAAACGACTATTGATGCTAGTAATATTGTATGAATATTGTTTTTCATTGTTATGATGAACTCGAACCTCCAAGCCCTCAAGGTCAGGCTTAAAGCCAGCCCTATTCAAGTCGTTAAAGCACCGATATTACAACCGGATTGCGCGAGGTTGCCGGCACTACCTACTTCAATGATCAGGGGGCACAGCAAGTCGGCTAAACAGGTAAGGTAGCTGTAGCTATATCTACTTACAACCCAAGCTAAGGTTCTTATCACCTTAAACCCCAAACACTAAACCTTACTTACTCATCCCAACATCCCTGGAGCCCTCTGCGGATCCGGGCTGTGGGGTGCCAGGAATCTGGCCCGGTGTGGTCGGGATCATGCCGCCTAGCTTCTGAGGCCCGAACAATCAGAAGAGGCTTTTGAGGTGACTTACTCGAACCATGATGAGGAACCCTACGGAACCATACTCGTAATTATTAATCATTCAAGCCCTTATATCAGCCTCCGAATTAATTCTTCTCTACCCCTCTGTGCAAATTCTAATCGGATTTTGCAAGTGTTCTTACTCAGGTTCTCTGAAGGGCTTTTTGTGCTGTCGTGTGGGGCTTTATGGGCTAAATGTCGGAGCCTGGATACTTGGCTAGGGTATTTAGAGTCTTGCCGTGAATGATATGATAACACAATGGGGAAAGGACAATTATCATGAAAAATGTGACTATTATGCTTGGAAAGGGAGCTTAACTCTGTACTGGCCTAGAATTGAAGTTCAAGCCTGTCGTCATGTTGACCTCACACTGCAGGCTACACAAGTCGTCAAGCACCTAGGGGTTCAAGTACCTGTCATGAGCATGTACTCCCTAACATACTGACCTATGCTACTCCTCAACCCCAATACCGAATGTTACATCCTACGGGCCCATACAGAACGAGTCTGCTAGCTTGCTTTGTCAAATGAGTGGACCGTTCCAAAAAGGTGGCTTCCTCGGCAGGCAGCTCAGCCCACACTAGTACTCGCACCTGATTGGGGTGTAAATGTGTATATACCTTACCCTACTTAGAGCGCTAAATACTTTGTCTTCCTGGTCACTTCAAACTTGAAGTACCCTAAACCCTAAACACGGAGCTTTCCGGTTTTTGGGCTGAGATGGGCTTGAGTGGAACGAATGCCCTGTGGATATCTCCCACGAAAGTACTTGGAGAGCTGAAGAAAGTAACCGAAAATCAGTCAGGCGCCCCTGTGGTCGACACAAGCCCCGGGGCTTTAATAATTAGAATAGGGTTTGGGGGTTCCTTTAAAGGGTTCCTCAAGCGGTTCTATAAGGGCTACTATAAGGATTTAGGGTTTAGGCGCATTTTTGTGCATTAAGCTTGCATTGGAAAGGAAGGTCCCACTCGTGCGCATCAGCCCTGCCTTCCTCGAGAAGTCTGGCAACTGCCGTCGGAATCTCCTGAAAGGCAGTCCTAAAAAAATGGCCTTATTAATTAGAACAGGGTTTTGGGGTATATTATACCATAATTATAATAAGGAGCCCATGAAAATAGTATAATTCAATATACCACAAATATAATAAGGAACCCATCAAAATAGTATAAGTTAATATACCATAATTATAATAAGGAGCCCATCGACATAGTATAGGTGATTCTCTAGCCCCCTATATTAAACCCTAAGCCGTTCAAGGGCAGACGAAAGGATGATTCGCGATTGGGATGCACGGTTCACACAGGTTCGAACCCAACTTGACAAGAAAACCTCCTAAAGGGCGGCCCATGAGAGAACCCTCTACTACCCCTTAAAGGGGACCCGATTAAAGAGCCCTACTCCATGCAAGATCACCAAAAGAGTAAACTCCCTAAACCCTAAATCCTCAATCCATCTTCAGGCTCGAGAGAGCCGGGAGTGACCTTGAAATCGTCCCCTAAGCCTACCTTGTACTCAACCTCAGACGTGTGGGGCCCTGGTTTGCTTCTTTTGGCATTCGACCCCCTGGCCTTTGCAGGGTTTATACCAGGCTTATGGCTTCTTTACCCTGTAGTGGCATGCCCGACAGGCCGTAACGAGATGCCCCAATCACAACTCAAGCCGAGAAAGTTAAATATAAGATGGTAGCAGCCAGAAGGAGCCGCAGCAACCGTGCTCACGGGTACGGGCTCAGTGTAACTGCTAGCCCGGGGGCTCCAGTTACCTGAATAGTAGGTAGGTGAGTATAACCATATGATGGCTAGTTCTCATAAGTCAATTATAAGTGGGGTCCCTTTTTAGGTCCCCAATACAGTACGGCAGCCTCATAAAAAAGGACCCTAATTTAGAGGACTACCCATATAACACTCATTATATGTACCCCAGTAACTCATGACTTCGGTAACCGGAGCCCTCGGGTAGTCGGCCGCACCTCCTGAGGCTTCTCTGCTTCGGTGGCCTTGACATCGGCCTGTCACTAGTAGAAGGTCTTGAATGCAACTACCCGAGCTATGTCAGAGGCATCCAAGTCTTGAGCTAGATACTTACTACCTATATGGGGGGTTTCCAAAAAAAGGGAACCCTAATATAGTAATTACCCTAAATAGTAGGATCCTTATTATAAGGAACCCCCAAATAAGGTACCCCTTATTTTCGGAAACTACCTATAACAATGCAGACACCCAGAGGCAGACATGCGACCCGCACAGCAACCTCCCAGGACCACGACAGAGCGAAACGTATAGCATGCCTGTAGTCTCCATTGTAGTTCCTTTTTGGGGATACCTTTAAAAATCCTTCATAAACAATTGGTTAAACCAAACAAAGGAACTACAATGGAGACTATAGGTGGCTGCGAAATCTTGCAAAGTCTTGGCTCACCCGGCCTCCACCAGTTGCGCCTCTTGTGCTTCGGGTGCTGTGGCTTCGGCCTGTCAGTTTTAGGGTTTAGGGTTTAGGGTTGGCCCAACCATGCTTTGAAACATCCTTAAGCTCGTCTCTCTCTGTCCCGAAACCCTGGGAAGGCTAGCGGGGCACGTGGGTAAGCCCAATAGTACTGTTCAATGTGCGCGGCCAGCATGTCAATGCAACTATCTGGGTGTTGGATGGGGTACCCCATCCACAGCGGCTAAACGGGCAGGCACCCAATCGCCACGACGAAGCGGAAGCACGGCACATTTCCTTATGCAAGCCTCAACATTCCGGGTTAAAGCATGGTATGCCTCCGACGGGTAATAAAGTTTTCCCGGCCTGATTGCTGTCTCAGGTCTCTGCATGCACGAGCAGGCTCGCAGGACTCACAAGACCCTTCCCAGGAACCATTGTATGTATGTATGTATGTATGTATGTATGTATGTATGTATGTATGTATGTATACATATATATAGAGATAGATATAGAGATATGAAAACATACTCTCTCTCTATGCATATATATATATATAGATGTGTATATATATATATATATATCACCGTGAGAATGGCCAGCGGAGAACCCCTACCAGCTAAGCTGAACCGGGCCTCCACAAGCTGCGTTTCCTGTGCTTCTGGTGCTTTGGCTTCTGCCTGGCATTTTCCAGGCCAAGCCCTTGTCTTGACAGATTTCTCAGCCAAACGAACTCGGAAAGTTGTCTGGGTAGGGAAAGGGTGCTTCATGTGCTACAACGGCAACACTCTAAACGAGATCCGGTTAGGGTTCTCACCAGCCTCGAATTGTCTGGATAGGGTACCGTTTCTGCCAGAAGACCATTCACTGCGACTGGTCTGTAGTTATGTTGGGTGCTTGCTGTAACCGGTTCCGCGGACTCTGTTGCTGCCTGTTGGAACCCCTGTTACACATCATCACAAAATTCCCTGAAAAGTCAAGATCCTAGCCTCCTGGATCCTTTAGCTGAAGGATCAATATGGCCTTTACTTGCGAGAAGGACTTCGATTTTGTCGGCATTGAGCCAGCCGCTGTCAATCCAAGTGGAAACACTGAACCCTGGACCCAAACCCTAAAGCCCTACCTATACGTAGTCTCCATTGTAGTTCCTTTTCGTGGTTCAACCAAGTTCCAGATGTAGGCTCCTATAAGGTAACCCCAAACTGGAACTACAATGGAGACCCTAGGTGAACCCTAAAGTTTAAAGCCCTAAACCCCTAAACCAAAAAGCTTACAGCCCTGAAGGCCCAGATCCTAAACCCATGGCCGCCGCCATGGCCTTCATAGGGTTGAGGGTTTAGGGTTTAGGGTTTAGGGTTTAGGGAGCCCTGAAGGCCCAGATCCCAAACCCATGGCCTTCATAGGAGGCGCCTCCTGTGCTTCGGATGCCTTGGCTTCGGCCTGGCAGTGGTCGGACTTGGGGGTTCATGGGTAGTTACAAGTATGGGGTTATGACGGTTTAGGGGTTTAGGGTTTAGGGTTTAGGGTTTAGGGTTTAGGGTTTAGGGCCGGGGTTATGAGTAATTAAGGTCCCTTTTTAAGGATCTAAAAGCTTTAGGGCTTAGTGTAGCTACCGGTAAGTGTGGTAAGAATCGTAGGTATAGATATAACACAGACTAGGGGGCTCATGCACGCACTAATAAGTACCCATCACCCTCCAAGCAGTCTCGACATGAATCACAGGCTGGTCTGCAACGACCACCGTGAAACAGAGACGGGGCCGACATGGGAGTTTCCGAAAATTAGGGGTACCTTATTTGGGGATCCTTATAATAAGGATCCTACTATTTAGGGTACTATAGAAGGGTCCCCTATTTTCGGAAACCCCCACATGGTGGCTCGTGCAAGCCTGTTTTCAGGCCGACATGCTGCGCCAGCAGGGCAACGCCCGCCGGCTGTACCCCTGCACGAGTCTTCCTGACTGTAGCGGAGCTGTCATGTCATCCAGCAGAAGACATACTCCTCAAAACTTTTCTAGGATTTCTTCCCACATCGGGCCCACATGTTCAAGAGCAGCCGCAGACCCCATACTAAATCGGCCTCCACAAGCTGTGTCTGGGGTGCTTCGGGAGCTTTGGCTTCGGCCTGGCAACACGTAGCATGCACAGCTTGAGGCTTCTGCGTGTCTGCGCATAACATGACTCCATTTCCACAACCGCCCACTAATCCAACCCTGCGGCATCCTGTTGGTACTGACAGAAATGCAGCGAACTGCAGTGCCACTTCCGAATCTTAGACAGCATGTATACTCTCTCTCTCTCTCTCTCAGAACCTGCCAGAGACTCAGATATCCCATGATCAAGGAGACGGCATGGAGTCAACCTACAAAGCAGACCTGCCTTCAAGAGATTTGAACACCAAGCCGGACCCACTGCCACACCGTAACCCGCAAAACCCTAAAGTCTAACCCTTGGTCCCCACGAGGCTCTAGCCTAACGCGTGTACCGGTACCCTTAACCTATACTGAACTTAGACCCCTAGCAAAAATTATAATTTTAGCTGCTTCTTGGGGTTTATAGTAGCCAAAGATTAAAAAATATTTCTAAGTACCCCTAAGTAACCCCAGAGGACACAAAACTGGGATGGGCCTCCTCGGGCTGCGTCTCTGCCTCGGTGGCGTTGGCTTTGGCCTGCCACGGGAATCCCGTGACTTCTCGCAATCTTGCGGGCTTGGAGTTTAGGGGTTCAGGGTTTAGGGGTTTAGGGTTTAGGGGTTGAGAAGGTTTATTTTAAAGAAGGCACGGTCATAGAAAAAATATCACCATAACCCCCTTCTACATAAGCTGACGAGGCCCATCAAGCACCTGGAAGCCCAAAGTGCGGACCATCCTCCGACAACACAGTTGGAAAACAGTTATATTGCCGCCCTGGACGTGTACACTTGTGTTGTGGGTAACAACGAACACGTTAGTTTAGGGGTTTAGGGGTTTAGGGTTTAGGGTTTAGAGTTAGTTTTGATTCCTACCTTACCTAATGAAGGTCAACAGCAGATTTTGTCTTGAAACATACGATCCTGTGTACGTCGCACTTTCCACCCCAAGTGCGCCGAGACTGTCCGAGACAAGACCTAACAAAGCCCATCTCGACAAGGCTCGATATCCCTATGGCAAAGAGTCCAAGTATCTCATAATCATATACTCTCCCATTTACTAACCTACATAACGACTATTTAAAACCCAAGTATTGGGTTCTGTGAACCCAAAACATATGCAGTTGCTAAGGATATAGAGCACCACATGTTTCCCCCCACATACTGGTGGGATTCAGGAGCACGGCCCACTGCTGACTCACAGCCCGAAGGTGGTCAATGTCTTGCAGTCTACAGTCTACGGCGGATCCAGGTTTTTGGAACCCTAAACCCTAAACCCCTAAACCCCTAAGCGAAACTGTTGAACCCTAAACCTTGCGGCCGCCCGTATCCTCTGTAAATCATAGGGGGAGTAGGGGTCTTAATACTTAGACTAGTGTTTTGGGGTATCTACTACTCTAATTAAAAAAACGGAACCCTCAACAGAGTATAGGTAATTCTTAAGGCCCTTACATTACACTTCAACACATGTCTCGAACTGTCGAGGCCCGCAGTGGTAAAACGCAACACGGGAAGCTTGATGGCAAACCGAATGCTTCGAAGCGCATCACATGGCCGCCCGCAGCAAAACTCACCGTCGGATTCTTTGCATGTGGGTAGTTGTCAAAATTATGGTCCCTTTTGGGGTCCCCTAAGTAATAGGTGCCGTATTGTAATAGGGACCCAAAAAGGGACCATAATTTTGACAACCACCCATGTGAGCCTAGCCTTTCATGGACAAACCACGAGACCGAATCCCACACCCAATGCCCTGCAGATCTCAGACAGTAGACTTCAAGACTTAAGATTTTTCCCGACATCCTACTAAGTTACTATAGGGACCTTGAGAATTGAGACAGGGCTTTGGGTACATTATAGCATGACCCAACGTAAAGCGTAAAGTAAGGGAACTCCAAGAAAAAATATTGGGATGATAACGCTTCCCTGCAACACAAAGATACACAAAGCCCCAGACCACCAAGAACCCTTTTTTGGAACCCAACCACCAAGAACCCTCAACCCTAAACCCGAAACCCTAAAGCCCTAAACCCCAAACCCTAAACCCTACCAGGCCTCCTCTGGCTGGGTCTCACTCTCGGCTTCTTTGGCTTCAGCCTGCTCTTGGGCTCAGACTTGAGGCGGAGGGTTCAGGGTTTTTGTTTAGAGCTTTCGGGCTTTGGCTTCAGCGCTCTTTTTTCGCCTCCTGCATTGCTAGACACTTGTGAAGTCGCACACAGCATCGCTTCCACGACTCCAGACCGATCATGAAGCAAGGCTGAGTTTTAGGGGGTCTTTCGGAGTCTAATGCTTTCAGGGCTGACAAGGGTGGAGTCGCAGAAGCCCTGTGGCATGAAAGGTGTTTCGACATGCTTCGATCCTCAAACTCGCCACTGCCAGGCAAGGAATCACGATTGGTCCACGCTCGGCTTCCTCAAACTACTATACGCAGAGCCCAGGTCGGGAATGACATCGCCATGTAAGGAGTTTGGTCCGAAGATACGCATCGGAGTAACTAATCAATGTGTACCCATTACGGGTCCCTATATAGACGTATAAGCACCGAAACCCTGTTCCAATTATTAGGACACCCCGCCCCCATATTTACTGTGCCACTACTGAATAGCTGGTCATCCAATTCAACCACAGTCTGTGTGGCGTCGGTCGTAACCAACGGAAGCTCCCCAAGAAGAGCGAAGACCCCAAGGACTTTATGTGACCCCCCCGATGCGACCGCCATGCCCTCTGCTTCACTTCACATTTGTCGTTACTTAGCCCTTAGAGACAGGGATAACGCACGCGCACACACACACACACACGCACACGCACACGCACACGCACACGCACGCACGCGCACTCTCTAGGGCATCTGCTGGCAGTTTGCTGCAGATTACACATGCCAAACCTTAAATCCCGACACACACACACACACCCTTAATTGCGATGGAGTAAGGTGTCCGATTGCCATTGAAAGGATTATTAGAAGCAAAGTTGAACAGCTGAAGCACAAACCTCGAAAAATCCATCCAATATAGAAGATGACTAATTACTAGCAAGAAAAGGCCTTACGATACAAAAGAAGCTTTCATAATTAGAATAGGGGTTGGGGGTACTAGTATACTGTAAAGTAGTATAGGTAATTATTTAAGCCCCATATTGCATGAGCCACGCGACATCCCCATGACCCGAGCTCTGCTCGCGGCGCAGTCCTTCTCCTTCAGGAACTGCTGCCACGCTCTTCAAGAATCAAGCACGTAGGGTTTAGGGGTTGGGGGTTTAAGGCTTGTTAGGGCTTAGACTCAGAGTTTAGGTTTAGGGGTTTGGGGTCTAAGGCTTAAGTGCTTAGGCTCAGAGTTTAAACGGCTCAAAACGGCCTGAGTAGGGCGAGAGTCCCGACTCTTTGGGCCCAGTCCTTCTCCAGTCGTACTGCTTCAGGCAGGTTAGCAAAAAATCCGGATTCAGGGTCGATGCTGTTTTGCTGAGGTAGCTATAGGGGTTGAGGGTTTAGGTGTTTTATTCAAGGTGCATTGAACCTTTGTAGGGCTTAGGGTTTAGGGGACATGAGCAACAGAGCCGGCCCAGAGCTTTGGGCTTTGGGTAGTTCCGTTTCAACACGTTAAGTGTTAGAGCACATGAACGACCCCGTCCCCAGAGGGTCCCAAGAGACTACCATTATGGAAGTAGGCCCCTAAGACCATTCTAGTCATGGGTGTTGGGTGGCCGAATTCCATCATGGTCGTGTATATGGACCCTCTTGGGTCACAGTCGGAGCCATGAATTTCTCGCGTAGCGGTACAGAGGGATTCAGAAAACCATCACAAGACACTGGTTTCGACTTCCCGTGTGTCCTGTGCAAATGAAAGCAGAGCTTTGCGTAAGCAAGATCTCAATTCCAGAACCACCTTCTTGGCAGTTGCATTAGCGGTTATCGCACAGTATGGACATGTCCGAAGATGTCCATCGTAGACAATCAGAGACCCACCGGAAACGATAAGTGGAACTACATGATCCCCAAAGCTGCAATTGGGTATGACCTTGTGAAGATGAAGCCCTAGTATTTAAGACAACGTGTATATGGTTATATATATATTTATGTAATTAAATATGTTGTGTATATATATATATATATGTTGTATATTTCAAACTCGCTTGCTCCATCGGTCTCACTGTGGATGCGCGCCTTCCACCGGTCTCACTACAACGGAAGACATGGAGTCCAGCAGCCTCTGCCGACTTACCGCTTTTTCTAGCCGCCCCTGCTTGGAGGTCCATGGGTAGTAGTAAGTGGGAGTTACAAGTAGGGTAACTATCGTTTCTCATTAGGTTAGGGGACTATAAGCCAGGGAAATAAAAGGTTTAACTTTCAGGTTGCTACTAAATTATAAGAACCCAACAAGTTTAAAGGTTGGGTATGGGGGAACTAAGCTTAACACTACCCATGAACCTCCAAGTGCAGACCTCAAGGTTCAGCATGTCGCCAGAAGATCGCACAATGGCATGGTACAAGGGACAGGCAGCTGGATACCATCTGCATGAGACGGCGGTTAAGGTCGCTCGTCGCACTAAAACAAAAAAGCCCTCATGCAAGAGTCGAAAATTGGCTTCTGTACTTCGGCTCACCGCCAAAAAAGATTGTCACAGCCCTGCTTGGATCCAGCTGCAAGGCTATTGTTCTCACATAAGTCTGGGCTTAGATGCCTAGGCGGCCTTTAGCTGACCGGAAGGCTGTGACCACCGCGGCGGAAGCCCCTGTGTAGGGGTACAAGGTTGACAAAACTTGACACCTACTTGTCGAGGTCAAGGTAAACCCTTCCTGGACTATATCGAAATCGTACTACCCAGCAGGTTCAAGGGGCCCGGAACTGCCGTGCCCTAAACCCTCAACCCTTAACTACGGAAATTCTTCATCAGAAACAGTGCCGCCCGGGTGTTGATGGGCTGCTCCCCAAGGACTTGGATTTTATGCAGTCGACTTGAACAGCCCTACTCTGTAGGGCTGTCTGCCGGCTGCACTCAGCAGGCAGACTTTTGCGCAGCTGTTGCCATCATTGTGCCGAAGCATCCAGTCGGCACATCTCAACAGGAGAATTCAGGTATTGCGCCGTGAAAGCTTGAGGACACTAGGATGCTTAGATAAGGTGTGAGAGGGTGGGGCTTGAGTTGCAGAACGACACTTTGAGCGACGCAACGCGTGCTTCATGGCAGGCAGATACAGCTCTTGACTTGCAGCCTCCACCAGCCACCGTCTCCAACCACAGGTAAGGCCAGGACGTGCTGGGCCAAAGAAAACTCACATACTTATATACACTCGCTGTATATGTATATGTTATCCGACGGACTGACTATGTATACATGTACATACACTCTATATACAAACATTAGCGAAATATGTCATTGTGTTTATATAGCTATAAATATAGATATAGATGCGGATATTTAATAAAATATAGATACAGATATAGATATAGTGTGTTGGCAACCCTGGAGCCAGCAGCAAAGTAGTCTTGCTGCGGCTCAACCGTTGAATTCTATGTTCCGCATGGCTTCAAGATCATCGGCGAGCTGCTCGATGCGTGTCACCATAAGCTCACGAAACTCGCCACGATTTGCCTTCGATACCTTAGCTGCTGAGGAAAGTTAACTTTATTAAATCATGGGAGGGCTCTGTAAATCGCGAAAGCTGAAAGGTTACTCGGCCACGAAGGGACAGAGACAAGGGCAAGTTGGCGGAAGGGCATGCGGACTAGCACCCGCTCAAGACGTCGCGCGCATTCAAACGTGACCTCCTCAACGGCATCATGCTTCATGGCCTCCTTCGCCACCAAGTCCAGGATGTCCTTCGCCAGATGCAGGAAGCCATTCATTCTTGCGTTCATCTTCAGGATGCTCTGAAGCAGCAAAAGCGCTTCGCGCTTGCCCATCAAGTTCAACTTCGTGCGCTGCTGCTTGTCAAGTGTGGGAAAGCCATCTGCATGCGGCATGTGGCAGAAGTTGCACTGCGCTGCCGCGGTGCAATTGCCGGACACATAGTAGATGCATGGGCGCTTGCAAAGGTCTGGGTGCCCCCTGCTCCCACAACTTGCCGCCGACGCGAAGGCCACAGGATGATCTCCAGCCTTGTCGACGACAGCTTCTTCTTTGCGAGTGGGAGCTGTGGCTGCAACAACGTCAGCAAGGCGGTGCATGCTAGAGGTACCCAGCGACTGCACGTAGCCTCGCAGGCTTTCCTCTTCGATCATTGCATCGGAGGCGGTTTCGAGATGTGTCACACCGGGTGGCTGGCTAACGCTTCGACGATGAGAGCCAGAATTCGCCACCACCGGCACCTCGTCGATGAAGGTGCGGCTGTACACAAGAGTCACCTCCCCTCCGATACGATCGAAGACAGCCATGGCCGGCGTGGGCTTGCGCTATCCTACAGCGCTTGAAGCCGGAAATCCAACAAGGCTTGAGCCAGAGTTGAGTTCGCTCCATGCGAGTTCAATCAACGCCGCAACGCCTTCGTTTACATGCGTTGCTCAAACCTCTCGCGCAACAAGCCTTTTCCAGGAACCACAGTGTCTGCGCAATGAGCTAAATCTGCACGTGCCTCGGCCGATGTCCGGGTCTCTTGCGCTTCGAGTGCTTTGGCATCGGCCTGTCGCTGGGCGGCACACAGCTTTCTCGGATGCTGTTGAGTTCAGCTTCTTTTGCTTCATGGCTTCAGGGCTTCTAAGGTTTACAAGTGATATGGGCTCTTCGGGTTTTTCTATCTCGAGTCTCGTGTCTGCTTCAGCTTACCGGGTGAAGTCGAAGAACCCCCGTTGCAAAACAAACCTTCGACATGTTTCGGCTCTCGCCCTCGCTTTAGGGTTTGCAGAATTCAGGCAGCAGGACTGCCGGTCTACCAGAACAAAAAGGATTAAGAAAGAGCAGCGGATCAATCAGAAAATATGACAATTTCAAAATCAGTAGCCAGGCCCTGGACGGCCCTCTTTTTTTGTTGCACACAATGTAGCTTGCCGCACATGCTACTCTTCCAAGGCTTCAAAAATTGGCTTCAAATACGGCTGATTACAGGATTTCCGGTAACAGTGGCAGCGGCTGTAGCAATAGTACTCGTAGTAGTAGTAGTAGTAGTAGTAGTAGTAGTAATAGTAGTAGTAGTAGTAGTAATAGTAGTAGTAGTAGTAGTAGTAGTAATGGCAGCAGTAAAACTAGTAATAATAATAATGATCGTATAGCAGTAGTACTAGTGCTAATACTCGAACTAGTAGTGGTAAAGAGCAGGGGGGTGGGGGGGGCCGCAGCCCTTTCCCTCTATTTGCACACAAGGTCCGCGTGCCGGGTTTTGGCAAGGTTTCAATTGGTTTCAGTTGTTGTTCCATGCAGAAGGCTTGCACGGCTCAACAAGAAGAGCAGGGGGTGGCGACGGCGCCAATCCCCCCCGGTTTGAAAACACCAGGCCTGCATGCGGTTCGTATGGGTACAGTTGCTGATGGCACGAAGTTCCGCAAACGGAAGCTTGCACGCCTCTCCACACAAAAATCTCCACAGACAGCGGAAGGGGGGGAGGAGCAGACCCCAGTTGCATAACAACAATAAAAATTAATGGCAACCAACAATACTATTAATACTGATTGTAACAGTGGTAGTAAACACGCGAAAAACAGTTCTCATACACCAATAATAACAATAACAATATCAACGAAAACAATAAAAAGACGAAGAAGAATCGTGTGATTAATCAAAATGCTTACAATAAAACTACTAATGGTGATAATCGCAATGACCGTGGTCATAGTAACAATAATAATTGTAGTAATCATGGTAAGAATGGTAATAAGAGGCATCTTAGAAATATTGGCGACAATAGTAATAATCGCAAGTAATAGGAATATGCCAATCATATTCATAACAACAATAAGAACCATAGTAATCATAGCGGAGTTCTTTCTTTGTTGGGTTTTTCAATTCTTTTCATCCCTACCCCACTCGGCTCACTCAAACTGGAGCTCAAAAGAACGAGTAAGGTAGAGTCATAGAAGGTAGTTTCTTGCCATGTTCCACCATACAAAAAATACAAAAAACACAAGTAAATATCATCAACATACCAGAAAATAAAACCAACATGGGAACAGCAACAGGAAATATAAAAACAAACACAGCCCATCAAGATATACTGCCGACACACATGCACAAACACAGAAGCCTAACATCCACAGCTCAAGCAAAGTAAAAAAAACAACAACAGACACAAAGCATACATCCAACACACCATAAAGTACAAACGATTACAAGCAAAATACAAGAACATACAAGCTAAATACACAAAAATACTAGCAAAAACACGCACAAAATCAAGCAAAATACAAAAATACAAAAATACGAAAATAAAAACTTCAAAAAATACGAGAAATACAAAAACACAAAAAACATGAAAACAAACACAAACCAAAAATACAAAAAATACGGATCTGGATGCAGCAATATGGCGTTACAGAAAGAAATTACTAGGTTTGGATATACATAGAATAATACTCTCCCCACGGCACATTCCAACAGCAGACCCCCCGGCAAGCAATGGCACGATATCGTATGTTTTCGAAGGCCTATGGTTTTTTTTTCGGATGCCCATGGTGTTTTTTCGCATGCCCATGGTATTTTTCGAAGGTTTTGGTATGTTTTCGTATGTTTTGGTATGTTTTCGTATTTTTGGGTATGTTTTCGTATTTTTTGGTATGTTTTCGTATTTTTAAGTATGTTTTCGTATTTTGGTCTATCTGGCCCCAACCACAAGAAACAACCTTCTATGAATCTACCTTAGTCGCTCTAAAGATGGAGTCAAACGGGCTCAGACAAAAACCACTAATCTGACTCTACGCCAGCCACCCAGACCTCATCGATCGTGCCAATCAAGAAGTAGAAACCAGCACCAAGCAACTCGTGAGAACAGCAGCCGCGGATTGCCATTGGGCCAATGGGCCTCATTGTTCGAACAGAAGATTCGCGCAGAAGAGCGAACACCCTAAACTGCGAAAGTACAATGTACTCAGATAGCACACTAACAATACTCTAAAGTACTGCGTGCACTGCTCACTCAACCTCAGATCAAAGTAACCCTGAAGGTCACGGAGCACCTCTTTCCAGGGATCGCAAAAAGTGATCATGATCTTGAGCCACGGAATGGCAAAGTCGGGGGCATAGGATAACGTGTTATGTTCACACGCCTCCTTGAGATAAAGTACTGTACTTTACTCTCACATGACGTATATATAACACGTGGGAGAAATTAGAAGCATGTAACAGTGTGCTTCACAGGGTTCGGAGACAGTGGCGTTTTGCTGCCAGCGCCAAAGTTGCAACGATGCCTCCTATCTACAGCATCCAAATGTTACCTTGAAAAAAGTTCGTAGTGCACGTATCGCCGGCCCATTCAAGTGCAGCGACAAAGTTGCGTTGGTAGTGACCAGAAAAGTAACGTACGTCGGCACATTAAAGTGTAGCGACCAGCTCCCAGAGCAAAGTTGAGGACCCAACCACAAATAGCGAAGAGGGGTCCTTTCAAAGTCTTGGCCGCGCAAAGTGTTGCAGCAATTCTCGTGGGACTTTAAAGTCCCAGGCCGGGGGTCTGTTGAACGTTGAACGGCCTCCCGCGCATGAGCTGGTACAGGTATGTGGAAAAGTCTGTAGAAGGCCGGGTTGGGCTGCTGGAACAAAGTGTTCAGAATCAAATTGATCATCGACTGCAGAGTTGCAGCGTCTTCCTGATGCTTCAGCGTCAAAGTGCCACGCATAGCAAGGAAAAAGCCAACGTAGCGCCGGTTCCAGACTCGGCCACCTTGTAAAAGTTCATTCCATCTGCGCCAAGAAAGTCGCATGCCCAAAGTGGTGACCATGTTGCCGAATGTAAAGTCCAGCATCCCCTGTTGTTCTCTTATCGACAACCCAAAAGTCATAATGAGGAATGTGCTTCTCGGAGAAAACGAAAAGTTGAGGGCCTGATCTGAACCCCACATACAGTCAGCTCCCGAAAGTTGAAAAGGTCCTCCTCGCAGTGCTTGCAGAAATCGAGGTACAAAAAGTTGCACTCGGAAAACTGACATATATCATAAAAGTACACATATCATCGGCACTCAAAAGTACCAGGCACATTGAAAAGTGGCCGGCGAAAAACCACCTGAAACACAGTCAGCTGCACCAACTGCAATCCAAAGTGTGTCCACATCAGTGGACGCTCGCGGCCTGGATACAAAGTAGCAGCAAGCCTCGGCAAGTCCAGCAAAAATTTAGGACCTGGGGCTACGTGCCCTGCCTGCAAAGTGCCGAACATTGGCACTCCAGACCATTGCCGTGCCGGCCGTCCAGGCTGGCCGGACACCCACAAACTTGTTCCAACCGAGACTACACAGTAGGGGACGTCGCAAACGTAGAAGTGTAGGAAGCAGGGCTGGCCATCAAAGTCAACCTTCACAAGTCTCCTGCCAAAGAACGTCAAAGGTTGCCCTAAAATGCTGCTCAAAGGTGGAGCCCTACCTGTGAGTGGCAAAAGTAGCCCCTCCGAAGCGAAGTCCTTCGGACAACAATGTGTGACAGCTCCTGAATCGAAAAGTATCCAGGGGTCCGAATCTGCCAAAGTAGATGCCACCAAATGCTGCTCCAAAGCAACATCCTTGAAACTCGTATTCAGTTCTGAAGACCGAGATCACCAACACTGAAAAGTCGT
>CAJNDV010036187.1:0-16405 GCA_905221635.1 Symbiodinium sp. CCMP2456
GGGCAACCTATGCGCCCGCACCCTAATAATTACCTGTATTATTTTTGCGGGTTCCTTATTGTAACTATACCACTATAAAGGGCCCCTATTCGACATATTCTAACTATTAAGGCCTCTATACTACTTTTCGCAACCTTTCGCCCCAAGCTCGTAGCCATGTAGAGCCTCGAAGATTTGTCCCGTGCCTCCGGCGAGCACCTCGCGAGACCGATAGGTCGCCGACTTAGACGTTGCAACTCTCCCTGCCTCGGGGCCACGCTTCTTTTTCATGATAAATTTCACGCGTTGAAGTGCTTACACCACTATATCTCCTGAAAAAGCCCTGATATAACTCTGCTATTAGAAATCTCGTCATCAGTCACGGTCAAAACCTCGAAAGTCTCGGGCTGTATTTTAGAATGACCCGGGCAAGGTATGTGACAGCTTGCCTTATGTAACTCTACGATTCTACAGCCCACCCCAACACCCTAAACCCTAAACCCTAAACCCTAAACCCTAAACCCTAAACCCTAAACCTAAATCCTAAACCCTCCTCTCCCTTTTTTGGGATCCTAAACCCTAAACCCTAAAACCTCCCTGGGAGCCCCTTTCCAAGCTCTTTGAGGTGGCCATGGACCAGAAGAAGCTCCGGGAGCTGACCTGGCCTCAGTCTCCTGAAACGCGGGTTCTGCTTGCTCAGGATAAAGGATGTACATATATATATATATATATTATATTATATATATAATATATATATATATATAATATATATATATATATCGGTTTAGGGTTTAGGGTTTAGGGTTTGGGGTTTCGGGGTTTCGGGGTTTAGGGGTTTAGGGTTTAGGGATGTATGTATGTATGTATGTATGTATGTATGTATGTATGTATGTAGGTGTGTGTAGATGTGTATGTTTATATGTACATACAGATGTGTTTACAGAACACAAACAGGTGAATAGCCAAAGAAGTGCTAAACATAGATACATCACCATGTGTACATGTCTATACCTATGTGTTTATATGTATATATACATGTATACATATATATTTTTTATTTATACGTGAACTTCTATTTTTGTATGAGATTCTGCCTTTGGGCACACTCTTTGGGCAGCTGCATCTGGCCAGGACCAAGCAGGAGAAAGCTCGGCGTGGGCCTGGGCAGGCCGGGCCTTCGCAGACAGTTGCACCCTAAAACCTAAACCCTAAACCCTAAACCCTAAACCTAATCCCGAATCCACACTTTGTGAGTTCTGCAGTCTAGAGACTTTTCGGCGATGGAAGAGGCGTTCGAAAGCAAAAGCCCTAAAACCTGAGCCGTAAGCCCGAAGCCCTAAACCTCAAGCCCTACGCCCTAAACCGCAAGCCGCGGCAAGCCCTCAACAAATCCCTAAAACCTATTCAATCCCTAAAGCCCTAAAGCCTAAGTTGGCTTCCGGCCCCGTGTGTCCCGGCACAGGGCACTGCGGTCTTGTCAGCGCTCAAGAGGAAACAGGAAGCCAAGGCAGAGTTGGCAAAGGCAGAGTTGGCAAAACGTGCTTCGCCAAGCATCCGATGACCCAACAGGGTTTTGGGTTTAGGGTTTAGGGCCGCAACGCTCTATTGATTATGGTTTGGGGTTGTAGGGTTCTATAAGGCTTGATGCAGGGGGTTACAGAGGCCTTCATGATTAGAAGGGTTTTGGGGGCTTCAGGTGGGGTCTGTAGGGCTTAACATGAGGCGTTCATAGTGAGAATAAGGCTTCGGGGAAGGCAACCGTCGGCTCATAGCTTATAACAAGGAATATAATTCTAAACCCTAAACCCTAAACCTTAAACCCTAAACCCTAAATCGAAAAAAAACCCGAAACCCTAAACCCTAATCCCTAAATCCTAAACCCTAAACCCTAAAATCCTAAACCCTAAGCCCTAGTATACAGCGCCCCATAAGCAAGGCATCCTCGGCCTTGCTAAGGTGCCAAAGCCGAGACTGCAAAGATGCTACCTCCAGTGCTGCCCTCAGGATGGCACAGCTTAGGGTTTAGGGGGTTCGGGTTTAGGGTTTAGGGGGTTCGGGTTTAGGGTTTAGGGGATTAGGGTTTAGGGTTTAGGGGGTTTGGGTTTAGGGTTCAGGGGGTTCGGGTTTAGGGTTTTAGGGTGTTCGGGTTTAGGGTTTAGGGTGTAGGGGGTTCGGGTTTAGGGTTTAGGGGGTTTGGGTTTAGGGTATAGGGTTTAGGGAGGATGGCGCAGTTACCTATGCAGTGGGGGGTTGCTTTATTGCGGGTTCTGGTGGAGGTTGTCCTACGGCTAGAAAGGGAACGGTGGCACAACAGGTACTACGGGTATGGGTAGGGTGAGCTTATAGTCCAGCGCTCCATAGGGAACTGGGCTCTGGAGCTTCACGCCCAGGCTGTTCCGAAGACAGCAGGTGCAGATCCGAAAGCTCCTGAGGAGAGCAGAGCTGTGTAACGGGATTCCTTAGCCTCAAAGCTGTCTGTGCTAGGAGGCGGAAGTTCCTGAAGCAAAGGATGCAGAAGAGATCCCAGCTGCTGCCGACAAAGAGATCACTGAGCCTGTTGAAGAGGAGGAAGAAGAGGCAGAACAGCAGGGACAGCCGGGGGTACAGTAGTTGATTCCAGTGCCTGCCGCCCTCATGGAGATGCCTCGCAGATCCTGGGACCCTAATATAGGGGACTCAATAACTACCTATGCAAAATTGGGGGTTCCTTACTGTAATTATAGTATAATATACCCCCAAACCCTATACTAACTATTAAATTAAAGCACCTACATTAGACCCTTAACCGACCCAAGGGTTCAGACACTGCAATCCCACACTTCATGTAGGAGGCCATTGTGGGCCCACTTGTGGCACCAGCTGAGAGCCAGCAGCTCAAGGCAGGATTGTAAAGTTTTGGGGTACCTTGTTTGGGGGGCATGTTGGGCAAGATCTTCTCCAAGACCTTCTGGACACCTCATGGGTCCTTGTCCTACTACTCAGGAATATGTATTACAGTCCCCTATTCTCGGCGTAGCTTGGGGTTCGGGCCAAGGGAATTAGTGATGAAACATTTGCGAGAGCTAGCCACCTTCCAGGCTACAGGCACGCTGTCCGCAGCGCCGGCAGAGGAGCCGCTTGCGTTTTCGACCACATGGCATTGGGCAATCAGTCTTATGGTCAACTGCTAAGTAATATACAACTGTCGGTTACCCCCTACGGTCGGTTACACTTTTCTGGTCCGCTAAATTATGAATTGTCCGGTTTAGGGGTCTGCAATTCAATACATCATTAGTTTTCTGTGACGACTAAAGTCCGGGTGCCTGTTTCCAAAAGTATTCGTGGTTGAAAACGTCGCGGGTTTCAGTTCAAACCCTGCCATGATCACCAAAGGCCGGGGAAATCTAGGCCAGCACACGACCAGCATCCAGCGTATGCTGGTCATAGGGCGGGCCCCAAATAGGGTAACCGGAAGGGGGGGGGGGGGGTAACCAGGACATGTATATTAGCAAATGACTTTGCGAGATAAGCAGGTGATACGTATGCATTATGTGTATGCTATCTAACTATCTATCTATCTATCTATCTATCTATCGATCTAATTATCTATCTATCTATCTATCTATCTATCTATCTATCTATATATATACACCGGAAGATAGATAGATATACATACGTATGGGAAGCCTTCATAGTCTGTAAACACCAGTCTTCACGTCAGTGCGCTTCTGCTCCGATACCTCGAGTTCAAGATGCAGGATCTGAGCCTCCAGTCTTTGTGAAATCAAACTCTTAGGGTTTAGGGTTAAACCCTAAACCCTAAATCTTGGGGTTTAGGGGTTTAGGGTTTAGGGTTTAAACCCTAAACCCTAAACCCTAAACCGTGTTCGGGGGATTCGCGTTTCGACCGCCCGGCCTGTATCTCTTTGGCCAACCCGGACGATCCTACAGCTCTTTCAGCCTGCTTCTCGCAAGGCACCGAAGGCTACCGAAGCGGACGCCGAAGAAGGACAAGACGATCAGGTGGCGAGATTTCGAAAAGCTTGCATGGCATGTTCTCGAGCGGCATGTGCAGTAGGAAGTGTGCGTAATTGGCGAAGGCAGCCGGCACTTGATTCCCTTCTATGTTTCACAGATCTGAACTTGCCCGCAGGCCCTGCCTGAAGGGTTCTTTGACGACCCAGAGCTGGATGCAAAAGTGAGGGGAATGGAGGTGGGCCGAGGGATGCCAGAATCTGTCGAAGATGTGGCTTGGAGCCGTCTTCCAATGCATACTCGTAGACTATAGACGAGTGAATCAACAAGATATAAGTGAGTTCAAAGACCCTAAATCCGAATCCCAGCACAGCAGACTCAAAATGGCCCTCAACCCCCAAAAGGATATCTGAAGCTATAAACCTGGAAAAAGCGTTGCAACAGAACCGTGAGAACATCCGCAGTCAATGTGGGACCACCTGCCATATGGTGAACACCATGTGCTACCGGAAGAACAGTAATATAGGGGCCTTAATAATTAGAACTGGGTGCTGTGGCCCATTATACGATAATAATAATAAAAAGAAGAAGAAGAAGAACCCACCAACAAAATATTGTAGGTAATTATTGAGGCCCTATATTAACAGGGTTTGCTTGACAATGCAGGCACCATCTCGAAAGGCTGAAAGGGAAATCGAGGAGGGCCTCCGAAGTCAGGGCCTGAGGGCTTTGGGCGTTATTACTACTACTAATTATTAGTACTATTCGTATGATCATTTGAGGATTTAGGGGTTTTGAGATTAATGGCTTGGGGCTTTCAGGGCTTCAGGAGTGATTGTAGGAGTCTAGGGTTGCCATGTCTACCTGTTAAGGGTGTAGGCTTAGGGATTCACTGCTGCGCTTAATGATTGAGGGTGCAGGGCTGAGGCTCGGATTTTATGGCTCAGGATTTGGGGCATATTTGTTTGTGCTATCAAAGCTAGCAGTACCATAAGCCTGTTAACGGCGTTGGTGTGATCATGTTGTTAGACCCGTTCTGGTGACGAGAAGTACAGGCAGTGCTGTACTGTTGTTGGTTTTGGCAGTTGATTCGCGGCCCTAAACCCTAAACCCGAAACCCTAAACGCTAAATCCTAAACCCGAAACCCTAAACCCTAAGCCCTGTCAGGAAGAGTTTCACTGCCACCTCAGAAAGCGGGAACCCTACATCCGGACTCAAAGACCCTCAAAGACCCAAACCCTTCTCCCTGAGTGCCCCAAACGCAAAACTGTCTGCTTAGTAGGGAATGGAGGAATGGATCCCTATGATAGTCCCTTAAGGTCCCTCATAGTAGTCCCTGTAACCCATTCCCCCGTTCCCTACTAAGCAGCAGACAGAAAAGCGCGACACCAAGGGTTTGAAAGGGAGATGGCAGCCGAGCAAGAGAAGGCTGAGGAAACCAGGCACTGGGTCCGATTGTGATCTCTAGGGTTTAGGGTTTAGGGTTTAGGGTTTAGGGGTATCGGGGCCTAAAACAATCACCAACTGATGCTACTTTCGGGGTTCCTGATAATCCCTACAGCATAATATACCCCCAAACCCTATTCTACGTCTTCAGGCCCCGACATTAGTCATCCGGCACTAAAGCAACACATAAGCAAAGGTAGCATAGGGATATGCCGTCTATATCCCTTTGCAGCTCGCCTCAATAAGGTAGGAATGTCCCTGTTGGGTGGTTTACAACTTTTGCTCTTGTCCCTTGTTGGTCCCTGTCCTCAGGGTTATCTACGGGTCCTATATGTGTAAGGCCTTCCGAGGGTGTAGATCCCGGAGCTTCCTTCTTAAACTAAGATAAGTCACCTTGGCCGGCCAATGGGATAATTTCAACTTGTTGGCCTTATATATTCCCCTAAACCCTGAACCCTTAATGGTCCATCCTAGAAAGGCTGAACTTTTTCTGGTGGCCGGATATTGAGGAAGAGAATCACGGGGAAAGGGGTACACCCGAAAAAATGCAGGGTCTGCCAAGCCCCCTGCAGCTTAGCAGGGGTTTGTGAGTTTCGAGGCCGAGCTCCAGTCTTAGGGGATTAGGATGCTTTAAGGTTTAGGGCTTCAAGGGGTTTCGGATGCTGATACTTCCGTACTGGGGCCTATGGGGTAATACGCTTTATGGGCTTCGGCGTTAGAGTCTTGTGGGTTTGGGGGCCAGGGATTAGGATGCGGAAACAGCTGACGTCGTCTCTCTTGCACGAGAGTTTCCATGCCCACATAATACGGGTCCCACATGCACACGCAGGCACGCGATTGACGAGAAGAAATATGAAGCCGTAGCCGCAGAGGAGGAGGAGAGTTTAGCGGTGTGGGGTTTGGGGTTTTGGGGAGCCTTCCATGCAAGAATCGAACACTCCCTATAATCTCCATTGTAGTTCCTCTTTTTGGTTTAACCACTTACATATTAAGGATTTCATAAGGTATCTCCAAAAAAGGAACTACAATGGAGACTACAGGTCGGGCTTCCAGTCGGGAACAGGGCATCAGAGGGAATCTCTTCGAAACCCTCCCAGAGCTTGTGAGGAGTTTCAGACGCAGCTGGAGTCTCGACTGGTGAAGCTTCGACAGGCGGCGAGCGAAAGGAAGAAAGGCGGGGAGTTTCGAGATGGAATAATGACAATCGTAGCAATATTAAGCATAGTAGTAGCAGCAGTGAAAAGAGTAGCAAGAATAGTAGCAGTGATAGCAATCAGAGACAAACAAAAATAATAATCAGTTTCGTTCTTGCAACAGTAAGAAGAGTAATAATGTCTTCCGCTGAAGCGCCCGAAAAGCGCTTATCAAGTTAGCTGTAGTCGGCTGTATGCAATGTGCTATCAAGGTTTGTTCAATGAGTTGCAGCATTGCTCAAGAAGAGCATGTAGCATGTTAGCGCACCCGGTGCAGCCGTAGCTGAAAGGCATGGACGGCGCAGATGCACCTGTCTCTGATATGTTCTCCCAAGGAGATGCATCGGAGCCCCATCACAACAAGCACGCCTCAGAGAGTCTTCCGCCGCTTCTCGTAATCGAGGCTGGAGAGATTGAAACACGCCTGCGAAAGCATCGCGGTGGCACAAAGCTCGAAATTCCCATCATGGTCCTAGAGACTATAGGTGTACCGGTTCATTCATAGCTTTGTCGCTCTTGAATTACAACCCAGGCATGCTCTGGAGCTTACAGAGCCCGCCATATCCCGAACCGTGCTCTTCGAGGGTAAGCTGCGGGAAGTTCGCGTGGCGGCTGAGCGCAATGCCGACAACCTGAAGCAGCTTCACCAGAAGCTCTCTAGCCAAGACGGGCTGAAGAAGACTATTGATTCCTTCCGCTCTGAGCTTGGTGAATGGGACAGAGAGCGACGGGACCACGAACACCTCTTAAACGAGAAGACCTGCCTTCAGGAAAATGAGCTGAGTGCTCTTCGCAAGATGATTGAGGTGCAAGCCTACTCGACGGAGGCGTGCCAGCGCGGCCTGAAGAACGTAGGGGATCTGCTAGCTGCGACAAAGGACGAAGTCACCCAACTTCGCGACTACTGCTGCGAAAGGGTCGATGTTAACAGAGACAAGATCATGAAACTCAGAGATGAGATTGAATCAAAGTTCGCAGCAAGTGAAAGCACGCAGTTCAAGCTGCATGACGACGTCACGAACATGGCCACTGTTTTTGCCCACTTGAAGTCGGAGATGGAGCGCATTGGCTTGGTAACCGCTGAAACAATGGAGAGTGTTGCCGATCTCTGGCGTGCAAAGGCTTCGGCATCCAGTGTAGAGGAGCAGCAGCAAACGTTCATCGAGTTTCAGCGGAATCTGAATGATGCCGTCGCCGCACTCAGGTGCCTGCTGAGTTTTGTGGTGCAAACGATGTTGGGGAGTCGCTGTGTTTTTTTACGGGAGAAGGCACCCCTTTCAGATCCTACTTCACATTGTTGCGACGGGTCTCATTCTTGATAGTGTCGCCATCCTGGATTCTAGTCCACCGGTGCTTTTGCAAGCTGCTTCGAAGTGCATTCAGCGAGCAGTGACTTTCTTGAGCAGGCTACGAGTCAACAGCGTGGTGGACGAAGTGAAGGGCCACTTTCAGACAGCTGTCCGAGTGATCTCAACGTCCACATCCAAGCAGATCGACACCATGCGCACGCAGTACGCTGAGGACAGTCTCTCCAGCAACCCTCGACCCTAAAGGCCCCAAGGCCCTGAGCCCCAGGCCCTAGACCCGAATGCTTGAGGCCTTGATTCTAGAATCTAATAATTCTACTGTAAGCTGCCATAACTAATATACTACAATATTACCATAATATTACTATAATATTACTATAATATTACTATAATGTTACTCTAATATTACTAGAATATTCCTATTACTAGAATACATCATTATACGTACATGCCCTGCGCCCTGAGGACATTGGCCGGATGGACGAGGCACAAGCTTTTCTAAGGTACGGGCACACTTTGTGGAAACTCATAAGCTAACCCTAAACCCTAAGCCCTAAAGCGGTTTATAGGGTATGGGTCTAGGGTCTAGGGTCTAGGGTCTAAGGTTTAGGGTTTAGGGTTTAGGGTTTGGGGTTTAGGGTTAGGGTTGTACTGCAGGAGTAGATAAATGAAGGCTATTCTCGAGATTTGTATATGTGTATGCATGTATACGTACATGTGTCGACCTATCTGCCTATATACCTATCTACCAACCAACCATCTGTCTGTCTATCTATCTTTCTATCTATCCATCTATCTTTCTTTCTGTCTATCTAGCTAACTATCTATCTATCTATCTATCTATCTATCTATCTAGCTCTGCATAAGTACTAGAATGGGAACCCCGAAACCTGCCGCCCGAAGCCCCAAGAGCTCCAAAGCCTCAAACCCTTTCACCCACAAACCCCCAAGGCGATGTGCAAAACGCCAAATCCAGAAATCCGAAAATCCTGAACCCTAAACCCGACAGTTTGGGGTTTAGGGACCCCTTAACCCTAAACCCTAAACTCTACACTATGACCCTAAACCCTAAACCCTAGGAACCCTAAACCCTAAACCCAAACCCTCGATCCCCCCCAGGACCCCAACTTCCGGATGACCTGAGCCTCCAAGGTCATGCAGCAAAACGCGAGCCTGAACCAGATCCTCCGTGGAAGCGAAGACCAAGCAAAAGCTCACCTGCAGCAGCTGCAGGAAGACTTGAACAAACAGATCCAGGAGCCATGTTAAAACAAAAACCCGTAGGTGCCCTAAACCCTACACCCTAAACCCTAAACCCTAAACCGTAGGTGTTCGGTCATGTTGAGGCTCTCAGGTTTGATGGCTGGGGGTTCAAGAGAGCTGGAGGCCCTTATTGAGTAAGCCGACTAGAATCCAGACATCTCGCCTAGCAGTCTCTGGGAATCTCTGGGAGCAGGGTCAAAGCGACACCCTGACTTGTTTAGGCTTCAGGGTTTAGGGTGGTTTGAGGTTTTCGTCTCAGAGATGCAGCAGGGCGCTTAAAGCATGAAGTGGGTGCATGTTTGGCAAAGAGGTGCAAGGGAGTGGAGCTGCAGCGGCCCAGGAGCATGGATATACCTGGCTAGCCTAGGCTCTTCGAACGATAATCCGGGATTCATAGAATAGCTCTCTATCTTACAAGAGTCGCCTGAGGAGTAGGTTCAAGGTAGGAGCTCAACATATTAGTTCCGCCCCCCCGTAAGTAATGTACGACCAGCTGTTCAATATGATACTTTCAAACAGCCGACAAGGGCTTCGCTGACCTTGAAGTACCAGTGCTCAACTACACTTGCTACGAATTAGACTGCTGCCACTACTGCTAAACAATAAACAATAAACTACCTATGTTTGCACCCTAACCCCAAAACCCCGAGCCCATCGCTGGACACGAAGAGCGTAACTCTTCTGATCTTTCCTACATTGCTTCTATGGATTATTATGGTGGCCGTTATAGGAAACCTTATGCCAACTCCTATAGGACACTTCGTAGTAACTCATACAGTAACTCTGGCAGGAACCCTTGTAAACCCCAATAAAACTGTTAATATAGAGGCCTTAATGATTTGAATAGGGCTTTGGGGTATACTATATGTTGTAAGCATAATGAGGAACCCCAGAACCCCTATTCTAGTTATTACGGCCCCTACATTATGGAATCCTTTTTGAGACCCTTTTCTAATTGCAGCGGTCCCCGGAGGAGCTGAAGATTGGCCTTGCGGAGAAGGTGAAGGTGGACCCAGTGAGCGAGCAGTACGTGTTGGAGGTGGGGGGCTAATATAGGGGCCTTAATAAAGTTGAAGGGGGTAATTTTGGGGGGTTCCTTATTATGATTACAGTATGATATACCCCCACACCCTATTCTAATTATTAAGGCCCCTCTATTAGTTTTGGTGGAGTAGGGGTTTAGGGTTTAAGGGTTTAGGGGTTAGATTGATGGAGGGTTGGGGCATTTCTGATTGGTTGTTGGGGTTTACTTGTAGGGTTTGGTAGGGTTTGGGGGCTTGGGGTCAGAAGGGCAAGAGCTTATGCAGCTTTAACCGACAGAGAATCCTGAAGGCTGGAGGCTCGAAGTACCAGACCCCCTCCCTTCCGAAGAGCTTTGGGCCGAAGTTGCTGGAACTTCCGAAGATCTGAAACCATGAAATTCGTCTCAAAGTTTCTTACAGCCCCAAATATCAAAATGTCAAACTTAAGCTCGTTGCAGAGGTCCAGCAGCTTCGGCGGGCGTGGAAGGACCACCAGGAGAACTTGGCCGTTCACGATCGGGCGCGAGCGTTGGAGATTGGGCCTGTTTTGTGCGGAGTTGCTTTCTGCGTGCTTGTGGTTCTGGGTATACCCATAGGCCCCATAGTAGTTCCTTTTTGGGGTTCATATTTAGAATCCTATAGTGTAATCCCAAAAAGGAACTACCCTGGGGCCTATGGGTAGTGCAAGGGACTCTCCGGTTGAAGCCGGGAGCCAGTTGGATCTAGACTGTTGCGGTTTCAGGTCTCCGAGAAGTCGGGCTGTAGGAGTTCAGGGAGATCTGTCGCAGAAGTGGCTGAGGTTTCGATTAGGTTAGACAGTAGCGAGCAGGAAGAAAGGTCTTGAAGAAAGGGCTGGTGCTAACATAGGGGCCTTCATAATTACCTCAACCATTTTGGGGGTTCGTTACTATAGTTACAGTCTAATATACCACAAACCCTGTTCTAATTCTTAAGGCCCCCCACATTAAGCCAAGGAGAGGGATGCAATGCATGCCATCGTCGAGAGTCAGCTCATCGCAGCACAGATGAACTTCCAAGATGATCAGGACAGGAACCGTAAGCCCTAAACCCTAAACCAAGGGCTTAGGCTTTGGGGTTTAGGGTTTAGGGTTTAGGGTTTAGGGTTTAGGGTTCAATATTGCACCTCTGGGTCCCTAAACCCTAAACCCTGAAAGGACAGGAAGAACGTTGCCCTCTTCGGCTGCAAGCCGGAGAAGGGTGATCGGGATGGGCTTCTACCCAACATCGATCAAACTCCTCGGAAGAAGGAGGTCAAGACCACATCTCCCATTATTTCCCTGGACAAGCGCTGCCTTTCCTGTTGCAGCAACACTGGGACTGTCCTCGCGGGCTTCAAGATCGCTTGCTTGAATTACACACCGGGTCCTGTGGAGTACCACCAAGTGACTGCAGCTGCACTTTCAGCATCTTTTCGGATAGGAGCATTGACAAGAAGCTCCTAGAGTAGGAAGCTGGCAGTAAACTGCTGAATTCACATAGCATACCCTCACTGCCCAGATCATGCACCTGACTACTGAGGTCTCCTATTCCCGTGCTGAGCTCCTCCATTTGCAGTTAAAGCTCTTGGACCAAGCCCAAGACCGAATGCACCGAGCAGCGGGTGTGTGAAAAGAAAGGCAGTCTGCAAGAACGTGCGGCTCAAGAGGTTGCATTGCAAGTGGGGATGCGCATGCAGAAACTTCGGTGAGTCCTTGCATCAACTTCACCCTGCAGAAGCCCACACCCACGGAATCCCACTGGCATGACCTTGCTCCTGCCACCCACCCACCAGACCACGGACGAAATAATGAGTCATATAGCTTCTTCTCTGGCTGTACATGTGAAGTCTACTTACTTACGGTTTGCAAGTTAGTGATTCCTATATGTTTATACCGGCCCCAGACCTGTTCCAATTCTCAAGATGTGGTGGGCCACGGACTCTACAGCTTCCGTAGTGAGAGTGGCATGTGGAACTCGCAGACAGGGCCGGCTCTGCTTTCATCATTGACTCTGGCTTTTTTAATATGTGCTTAGGGTTCAGGGCTTTAGGTTTATAATATGGGCAAAGACATAGTGCTTCTGTCATAGTTTTACATTCCTTGTCTTCAACTGCAACGCCATGTCAGATGTAGGGGCATTTAATGTGCCATGAGAACAGTAGGAAGACAATGACGCAGGGTGTAATCGAAATTCCCACGTGGACATGCCTTCGCGTCGGTGGACATGCCTTGTATTACTTGCAACCTGCTAAACTGCACTAGACATTGATACTCCTTCGGGCCACTTTGGGCACTTTGGGCGGTCCTGACTCAAGGATGTACTATGTATGTATACATAGATGTATGCACATATACATATAGGTATATATATATATATTTATATTTATGCACATATATATATATATGTATATATGTATGTGTGTGTGTTCATTTATGTGGCTATGTGCATAAGGGCAAATACCTATATATGTATATTGGTGCGTGTGCGTGTGTGTGTGTATGTATGTATGTATGTATGTATGTATGTATGTATGTAAGTAAGTATGTATGTCTGTCTGTCTATATGTATGTATGTATGTATGTATGTATGTATGTATGTATGTATGTATGTATGTATGTATGTGTGTATGTATATAAAGATAGGTACTCTGCAGCGACTCGCACACCTTCGGAAGGCTCCTCTGCAGCGTCGGCTCCGGCCGAGACAGTCGCGGAGGGCGCTGAGGTGCGAGGGTGTAGAGAGCAGGGCTCAGGGTTCAGAGCTTATAGGGTTTAGGGTTCAGGGTATAGGGTTTGGAGGGGTGTAGTGGGTCTTAGAGCTTCTAGGGTTCAGAGGTGCTTGGAGGGGGTATGTCAGGGTCGAGGGTCTCGGAACACATCCATCTTCAGCCCCTTGTATGGTGCAATGCCCGGGCTTGGGATATGTAAGGGGTCAGGTACAGTAATTGCCGGTATCCTTTGAGATAGACTCATGGAGAGTCTGTGTGTGAGGTCATAGATGCAGCTTTGACAGAATAGAAAAACCCTAAACTCCCCACCTGTAGCTTCCTTAAATATTCTGGATGTTCCTAGCATCATGCACCCTGGCACCGAACGACTCGCCCACCTGGCAGGACGATGCCGACGATGATGAAGACGCTGACATGGACTTTGATTGGCGGGCCAAGGGTTTCGGCTAAAGCCAGAAGCGAAAAATGCCATGTGCTTATGTTTGGAGTCTCGAAGCTTTTCCTAGGAGCTGTCAAACTATCCTTCTTCTCCATGTCCCTATAGATGGCATCAGTGGTTTGGAGTTTCATCGAATTTATCCAGATTGTGTGCAATTCCACCACAATGGCGAAACTACTTATTGGCTCCGGCTGTACCGGCGGAAGGCTTTAGGTGCACATGTATGTGTATGTGTGTACAATCATGTGTATGAATATATATATATATGTATATGTTTATGCCTACTGGTTTACTGGTTGTAGACATATATATATATATAGAGAGAGAGAGACACATATACATGTGTGTGTAACTTGTATATACAGGCTTATACTTGCTTAACGAGCAGAGGAAGAGTTAACATACAGTGAGGCATACTTGACGAAGTGCTGGCCTCTTGGACTGAAGTTGTTTGCCTGGTGGAGAAGGACACCCGCAGCGTTGGATCAAGCTATCGCAGAGCATCTTGGCAACCTGAAGCAGGTACATGAAGAATCCGATTGCAGTGTACTGTGCAGGCTGCACAGAAGTCCACACAGCAGACCGATGTAAACAGGCTCCTCCTAGTCCACCCTTAACCCTAAACCCTAAGCGACTTCAGAGGGTAGTTCTTGGCGCGATCCCGCTCGGGTGATCCGTTTCGCCAAGCAGATGCCGCAAGAGGTTTGGAAAAGGACCCTTTCCCTAAACCCTTAAGTCCTAAACCCGTAAGCTCCTTAACCCCTAAGACCCTAAACCCTAAAGCCCCTTGAACCCCTTAACATGTATCCTAAACCCTAAAACCCCTTGAAACCCTTAACATGGACCCTAAAACCTAAAACCCCTTGAAACCCCTTAACATGTATCCTTCCTCTATTCGGCATTGCACAGAGACTGCGTTCCCGTTGACAGGAAGATCTCCACCAAAGGACCTGTCAACTTTGGAGGCCACGCCAGTCGTAGGAGCTGTCTAGGGTTTAGGGTTTGGGGTTTCTTTGTAGGGTTTTATAGTTTTGGACCTTAGGGATTTGGGGTTTAGGGTTTAGGTTTCTAGGGATTTAGGGATATTTAGGGTTTCGGGGTTTAGGGTATGTGATGTTGGCATTGTGAAGCAGGCAACGACTCCCCACTCCGACTGCAGCTTCGCGGATGCATGCTTTGGGAGAAGTCTCCCACAGCCCAGTCAGCGCCCCGGCACCAGCATGCCTGAACCTGTGCTAGGTTATCTCAGAGTATCACATTGCATACTGCACATCCTGATAGCGACCCTAAACTCTAACCCACCTAAGCGCCGAAACACCTTCGTGCCGGTTGGAGCGAGGTCCACGCTCTACGTGTCCTTTGCCGGCGGAAAGCCATTGGCCTTGGCGAGAGCTTCACAAGCTAGCCCGTACTGCCAGGCACATTACTACCAGTATCTACTGGTATAATTACTATTGCAATTGCATGGTTCTCCTTGCCATGGCTAGTCGTCTTCGTCTTCTTGCAAGTACTGTTGTCCTTGTCCTTACTCATCTGATTCGTTTTAAATACACCTACACACAAGATTTCTCGGTCTATTATGACAACTGTTGCTACTGTTGCTATTTCTGATCGGGCCGATTTTGATTTCCCTGAACTCCTACAAACTAAAATTCAGATTCTCACTGACCGTTTGTGCCATGCCGTGCGCAGGGAAAGGACCGTGTTGAACGTGTTGAACCTTCAAACTTTTGAAAACCTGTACTTTATAGTCTACGATAGCATACACTATGAGATACCACCTTATGCTATAGCATACTACAGTGTACTATGTAGCCCTTTGAAAAGCCTAAGCTGCGCTTTCCGGATCCTCAGGGGCTAGAAAGCAGTCGTGATCTTGGCAGGTGCGGTTCCAGGCGGACTCCGTAGACGGCGAGGCAGGTCGCCGTCTAATGATGATGATGATGATCATCATCATCATGACGATTGTTGTCATCGTCAGTAGTACGGTTATGGTTGTGTTTTCTATTCGTATTACTATGACTGCCATGATCGGGCATTCCTTCAAGAGCAGGTTCAGTTCGTGTGAGTTCGAGAGCAGGGGCACCTTAGGGGCATGAACAACCCCCCTGAAGGACCTCAGAGCTTGGCGGTCGGGGTTGGCGCTACCATAGGGGCCTCAATAATTACCTCTACTATTTTGGGGGGGTTCCTTTTTTATAAGTATTGTAAAATATACCCCAAAACCCTATTCTAGCTTTTCAAGCCCCTACATTAGTCCCTGAAGCCCACTACAGCTTCGAACTTAAGCCAAAACGCGCCGAAATGGTCGAGCAGCTTCTTCTCGCCCTTATAAGCCCTTGTAGTATCCCTTTTAGAACCGTATTTGGGCAGATGGACCCTCTAGGTCTCCTTCACCTGCGATGGCGGGGACTTGCTGGTGATCGGCGTCGTGGTCCCCGACAATGGTCCGCCAACTCAGCTTCTTGCCGTCGAGGGCTTTTGTAGGCCAGGAAAGAGGCAGCGGCTTCAGGACAGTCTCCGGGCCTTTGGCCACTTGACATGAGAAAGCGGTTTTGACAAGTTGCAGTTGCATCCAAGTTGGCATGGGTGTTATTCCCTCTAGGCACCCAAGATCAAGCCGTGGCGAAATCTGTGAAAGGAGACATCTTCGAGCCACCGGCAAAGAGATCTAGGCCGGCAACCTTCCACCACTAAATCTTGCATCCTGCGGCCCTAAATCCGAAAATCCCCAACCTCAAGACGCCTCAACACCCTTAGTCCCTAAATCTGGAAGCCTCATCCAAGAAAGTACCCCGCTCTGAAACGTTTGGGATCTTGTTAGCTTTGAATCCAGCTTTCGAGGACGACTGAACAAGAAAGTAAAGCCCATAAGCAAGGGGCCATCAACTGGTACCTGGGCACGTGTTATGAACAGGGGAAGAGTCAGACAAGTACCGAAAACAGTTCCTTGAGTGTCGTATTGTGTAGTTTGCACAGATGTACTTAGTGTCATAGAATGTGTATATATATATATACATATATATATATATATATATGGTCGCCCCCCCCCGTTGACAGACCATGCCCTCTC
>CAJNDV010036190.1:0-15000 GCA_905221635.1 Symbiodinium sp. CCMP2456
TCCAAGTACCTAATAATCATATATTCTTCTGAAGACTAACCTACAAAATCTACTATCTGCAACCCAAGTACATGATTATTAGGTCCTTTGGACCCTTAGGGAAAAAGCTCCGAACGGGTTCAGGAGAGGGGTCTGGCCATGGGGGGTTGAGGGCTCAGGGTTTATAGTTTAGGGTTTTCGAGGCTTATGGTTTAAGGTTTAAAGTTTATGGTTTAGGGTTGAAGGTTTAAGGTTTAGGGTTCAGGCTCTAACACCAATTGCAGGATAGGGTTTGGGCTCAAACAGTATAGGGTTCAGGATAATGTAGGCGCCTTAATAACTCGAAGAGAGTTTTGGGGTATATTGCACTATACTTATAATAAGGAATCCCCAAAACCCTATTCTAATTACGGCACGGTCTGCTTTCGGGCGACAGGACTCATGCAACCGTAAACCCTAAAGCTTAAACCCAAATTTTAAACCCTCAACCCTAAGCCCTGAAACCAAACCCCTAAACTCTAAACCCTAAACTCGAAACCCCAGGATTCAAATCTTCAGGCTTTAGGGCTTCGTGTGTTTGGGGCTGCTGGGACCATGTATTACTCTGTTTGCGACCCTTCTAAACAAGTGCTTGCAGATTGCCCTTCTTGCCGATGCAGAACAGAAGTGGGCTGGGGTTTCGAGCTTCGGGTTTAGGGTTTAGGGCGTTGGTGCAAAGTATCCCTAAACCCTAAACCCTAAACCCTAGCAAGTTTTCGCGACCAACCGCTCTGGCAGACCTTAAACGCATGTGCTCAGGATGTGGGACTTCTCCCTTGTCGTGTAGCTAGCCTGCTTCTCTCTCTGCCTCGGCTTCATCTTCTTCATCATCATCACCATCATCAAGAGATACCAAGAGGCAAGCTTGGAAGATTGAAACAGTGGATCCTTACCCATCACCACCGAACAGAGCTACCAGGATAAGTCAGGTTGCGACGATGAAGACATCGGCTAGCAGCCAGGAGCCTCATAGATCGGGTTGTTAGTCAAATTCAGAATTTGACAGGACCCTTACAGACGAAATGACCTGTAAAAGTAGGGGTCCTGTACCCTTGTGCTATGAATCCCTATATGGTATATGAACCTTAAACCCTTTTAGGGTTCATTTCGTCCTTAAGGACAGGCGAACACACACAGACAGACGGAGACACATACACACACACACACCTGCTGCGTTCCGCCAATAGAGCGTTTGGAGATTGATTGGACACTCCAGCATGCAAAACCTAGACTCCCATGGCAACGTTGTCACATGCGGAGAAATTTCCACAACAGTCGTCGGTAGTCAAACTGGCAGCAGAGACAATAAAAAGGCATGGCGTGACCGCAGCTGCACAAGGAATCATGCCCAAACCCCACATTAGATCCCTAATCATTACGAAAACCCAACAGTCAACACAAACCAGAAAAGGTTAACCCGAAAAGCCTGAACACTCAAACACCAAAATCGAACGGCATTAAGGGTGAGTGGGAATGTTCGGGAAAGGTGGGTCGATTCTTATTCCGATTCTCTCGACCTCGCCCCTCCCATCCTATTACATTGGGTCTACGTCAGGAAATTCATAAATTTCTCCAAAAGCGGGCTGTTCTGAATCATATGGGGTCGACTGCTGTAACGAACGTCAACTACCTTTCGGGCGGAACTGTCACTCAGAACAACTCTCACATCTAAAATGTCCATAACTTCGGCTATGTGAATGCTGGCGTGGCCTGCAACCAAGATGTGTCAACGACGACATCAAGCTGATGTAACTTCAATGACACTTAGCCCTTGTTCCCATGCCTTCCGAATGCGGGGCTGATGGGGTCTGTACAGCAATAGGACTCCTTAGGGAAGAATAATATAACTATAGAAACTATTTTGGCAACTATCAGTCTTTTTCTTGTTATTATTTATGTCTATTGTTGATATTAAAACTATTATTCTTAGTCTTTATATCGTTATGATCATTGGTAGTACTAATTATACTGCCATATTATTGTATTATTGCGTTACTGTATTATGATGTTATTTAATGTTGTGATATCGTATTATGACATAGTTGTACCATTAGGTTATTAAAACACTAGATTGTTATATACTCATACTTCTATCTATATCGTCACTCAGTAGTACTATATTCTCGCTATTATATTATTGCAGTGTTTTTATTATTGATTGTTTCTAGATTTGATTATGATTATGACTATAACTATTACTATCGTTATCAATATACCAGCATATTATTAATATTGCTATTGCTACCGTGATATTCTTATATGAATATGATATATCAGATGCTCTCTCAGAAATGTTAACAGTGGATGCTGTATATTATACATAATATGTACATGCCATACATGCATTCATATATTATTTTGCTATTTGTACATCATACAATACATGTTGCATCATGTTTCTGCTACATTATACACAAATATGTTATACATGATATACCATAAATCATATATCATGTATGAAATATTATATCTCATACAGAATTATCTTACATACTAAACCACTATTGCCTAATCTACTGCACTGTAATGTACCCAATTCCCTATTGCAGTCAGCCGGCGCATGTAAAGCCTAGCAAGCACAGAAGGCCGAAGTTCGATCGCACCATCCAGCTGGACTCCTGCACTTGGGGTGTAGGGTTTAGGGTTTAGGTGTCGGATTCAACATGTGTTGTATAGCTGTGTCTTAAGTTTTGTGGGTTCCGGGCTTAGAGTTTGGGGGTAAAGGCTGGAGGGGGTAGCAATTGGCCGTCTGGTTTGGTGGGGGTTTTAGGATTCAGGGCTTTAGATAGTCAGGGTTTCGAAGGCCAATCGGGTCGTTGAAAATAATGGAGGAATGGGGTTCCAAAGCGTTTCTCAGTTGGGTTTGTGGTCGGATACGGCTAGGCTAATGAGTACTTGAAAGGGTTGTAACTGCTCATCGCTGCCCTCGGCCAACGAGTATTCCGTATACAAAATAATGGCTTCCTACGCTAAGCTCACCATATTGATGAGTATTGGGCCCTCTGGATAGAAAACCCCCGGTCCGCAAGAAAAGCGAAGCGTAAGCTGAAACATTAAACGTACCCGAGGGCTCCAGCACCTTAAGCGATAAGTTACTAACCATAGAATATGTACAGTATATGACCCGGTAACCCGTTATTTAGGTGACTGGAGCGCCAGGGACAAAATTAGTTACAAGGATTTACAATTCAGGGGCCAACTGCACGTGCTTTTGTCCGCAGGATGCCCTAAACGCTAAACCCCAAACCCCGCTCCAAAGATGAAGTGCAAAGGGATGTCGAGGACCCAGAAGCTGAAGGTAACCTGCCACTGTGGCAGGTTTTGGGTTTAGGGTCAAGGAGGTTTAGGGTTTTGGGGTTTAGGGTCTTGATGCTGACGATTTAGGAGCTTCGGGTTTTACGGTGCAGGATCTTTCGGCGCTGGGGTCGCGGGAAGCTTAGGGCTGCAGGATTTAGAAAACAACCACGAAAGTATACTAAACCGTAAACCTTAACCCACGAATCCTGAGCCGTAAATTCGGCCCGGTCGACATTCTCTTGTTCAAAACGTGACGAAACGATCAACGATCACTATGAGAAACACAGGACAAGCGATTCGTTACGGGTAATCGGGCTTTTGGTTGGCTTGTGGAACGGCATCGGCTGAAATTTGTTCGGGCACAGAACTGCAAGGTTCTGGGTCTAAGGCGTATGATGTCGATCTTGAAGTTCTTAGCTGTTGATTCCTGGGGCGTCGAAACAAAGTGTCAAAAGTCGGTTGTTGATGTGTACTGGAAACCCATATCAGCAAAGCCGACTCGATAAGACCGTGGGACTAGAAACCAAAAACATCAGCCGGCCGAGTCTGCGGGACGTCAAGCAGTAAGGGTATGTGTACGGTTTAAGGGTATTGGGCTGGGGTGGCCGAGCTCTATGCGATGCAAGAGTGCAGGAATGGCGCACTTGCCAAACCTGAAGCAACCCTAGGCAACCATGCAGGATTGACACAAACGCATTAAGAATCAGACTTGGGCTGGTCATACCCGGAAAACCCTGTGTACTCTAACACTCGGCCCTGCATCTCCAAGCAAGACGGGGTGCATATCCGACAGCATCCAGGACGTTGATAAGCTCCTGCAAACATTCACATTTCCAAAGCCACGGAACACGCGACACGAATGACAGATGTGCCAGCACGATCATGCATGTTCACATTGACAGCTCGTCGCATCTTGCTGATTGTGGGAATTCCAGTACCGTGACATGGCCATCCGAGGGACGGCAAATGTGTTCACACATTGTTGGTAGCTACTGAGCTGCATGCAATCGCAGGCCCGAAACCATAGACCCATAAGCGTCAACCTTCTGAGGCACAAAACAATTGGGAAAAAATCATGAAGCGAATCACAGGTTCCAAAGCTAAGTCTGTGTAAAAACGGGTTAGTCTCCATGTAGGGTGTATAGGTCACTCCTGGTTGATGTTCTTCGACAGTTGGGTGTACCAGCATCATGTAGAAGAAGTCAGTTCATGGCAAAAGAAGGCATACCAGCGTCGCACTGGACAGCCTGTAGATTAAAGCAACTCCACTTACACATATGTGCACTACAGGCGCGAATTTGGTTGATGCTTTGTGCATAACACGGAGATTATGCTTGACAGCTCCGGATACAATCAGCAACCGTCGGACTTGTCGACCAGATTCGCCAACTGCATGCAAAGTTCCGATATCCGTTCGGGTGGATCTGCAGGGCTGTCAGGGAATCATGACCGTACGCTTCGCTTGGGGCCCTGTGCTCTTTGCGCCGCAGAATCATGTTAAACAACTAACACACAAACAATTAAATAGCTTAAGAATCGAAACTGCATCATTTCGTTATATGGCTCGGGGGGATGAACATGGCCCCTGCATGTTCGCACTCTCTTGTCACACACACACACATACATAAATAAATAAATAAATATATATATATATATGTATGTATGTATACATACATACATACATACATACATACATCCATGCATACATACATACATACATACAAACAGACATACACTCATATTTCTCTATGCGTGCATATATTATATACATCTGTATACATATATAAACATGTGTACATATATAGAAAATATATATGTATATGTATATGTATAGTGTATAGTATGTATATATATATATATAGTATATATAGTATATATAGTATATATAGTATATACGAAGTACATTGTTTGTATAGTAAATATAGTAATATATATATATATATATAGTATATACATAGGTAGTACATATATGGAGAGAGGAGAGTATATATATATATATATATTATATATATATATATATATATATATTATATTTATATATGGTATGTAAACAAATAGATAAATAAATAAATAAACAAATATGTATATATATATATATGTATGTAGGTATATATCAAGCGTGGTCCGTTCGCTATGTATCTTTGAACTGCTGACAAGGATTCAGTGGGTATGATCAGCAGCAATGCTTCCAAGGAGCTACAGGGTTTTAGAAACCGTAAGCCGGAAACCTCAACTCTGAACCGAAGTCCCTAGTCAATGCCAGGCTGCCGTGCAAACGGATTTACTGGGTTGTAGTTTGGGGGCCCTGAAAATTATTTACGACTAGGTACCTCTCTAGAAACCATAAGGGAAATTTTTAAGTTTCCCAAATTGCCACGCAGTTTAAGACGTGCTGGCCATGCCCAAATGGCTGAACATGACCGCTGGAACCTTGAAAACTCAAACTAGGACCAGGAGGAGGCTCAGAGACGGTAGAGTAGTAAACCAAGAATTACTGTAAATCCTGAGCCGAAGACCCCACAAAATCCATGCCAAAGCCAACATCAGTTCAAAAATCGTACAGTTCTTAAATCTACGCCAGCCGTACATCGTAATGTCTGGGAATTGAGGCTTAGGATTTTGATGCATCTGCAACTAGGCATCTTCTCGAAACCCAGAGCCCACATGAGGTAGGAGATGGCTTCGTAAGGAACTTGTGCAAACCAATCTTTCGATTCCAACGCGTGTTGTGAAATCGTCCATCGTTCTATTATGACGGTTCGGCTGGATCAACAGCGCAAAGCTGAAAGCTTCACACGCCCACACTCCTAAAGCCTGAGCCGCGACTACAAGCCGTTTACCCCAGCCGTAGTCTTCGACCGGACCCCTACACGCTAAAACCTAAACCCCTAAACCTAAACTCCTAAATCCCCAAAACTGAACCCCTAAACCTCCTAAACCCCTAAACCCTAATGCTCGGCCTCAGAGTCTTCCCTGATTGTGAATGCTCCAGCCAAGCTTCGGGTTTAGGGTTTTGGGTTTTAGTAGAATCCGGTAGCAGCTCGGTATAAGTATACCAGGCATCGATTTTAGCGGGTAAACAGCAATCATTCCCTACATCCATAGCCTCCCCATACATCCTAATATAGGGGCCTTAATAATTAGAACAGGGCTTTGCCGTATGTTGTACTATAAGCATAACAAGGAACCCCCCCAAACCCTATTCTAATTGTTAAGGCCCCTATATCAGCCTCCCCATCTATCTAAACATGGTGGAATCCCTATAAATCCCCCAGCTCCAGTCCTGCACATTAAACATCTCCAACGGGATCGTGATCAAGTCCCAAAGGATGAAAGCACTGGCCATGAAAGCCCTGTGTGCGGCAGCTCTCGGGTCCAGGATTTCGGATGGTTGAGGGGGTTTAGGGGAGTTTAGGTTTTAGGGCTTTAGGGCTTTAGGGCTTTAGGGCTTTAGGGTTTTAGGGTTTTAGGGTTTAGGGTTTTGGGGTTTGTTGTAATTTCTAAGGGGGGTTTAGGGGGGTCTAGGGTTTAGGGCTTTAGGGTTTTAGGGTTTGTTTTAATTTGAAAGGTGGGTTTAGGGAGGTCTAGGGTTTAGGGCTTTAGGGTTTTAGGGTTTAGCGTTTAGGATGGTGCAGGGTTTATGGTCTTCAGGCTTGCCGGACTGTTACGGGTCCAAAGGACAATCAAAGAACATTCCGAATACTCCTGAACTTATAACTCCTAAGCCCTAAACCCTTCAGCCTAAACCCTAAACCCTGAAATACATCCAGCAACGTTCCTCTATCCATTGGTTTTGATCTTTCCTCGTTCAGCCCTCAGCCCTGACCCTTGGCCTATGGCAGTTTACACATGACATACGAAATGCACCAAACTGAAGCTGCAACTCGGATACACTGCATTCATGCACTCGACTGCTCGCTCTGTTTGTAGCAGCCGTGGCCATAGCTGCCATGCAGGTAGCCATAATGACGGACAAAGCGGGTAGTGGTGCTTGGAGCTACTAGTGGCCGTGGTGGTGGTAGCAGTCGTTCTCGTCGTCGTTCCGTCGTGCTGCTGTCGTTGTCGAAGTGCTCGTTGTCGTCGTCGTCGTCGACGTCGTCGTCGTCGTCGTCGTAGTAGTAGTAGTAGTAGTAGTAATGGTAGCATCAGTAGTAACAAAGTTACTTGCATCCTCATCTTGCTCCTTACGAGGGCTAATTTAATGTGGTTGTCCATGCTGCAACATGATAGGTGCGGTCCTCTCACATGCACCATCTGCATCACCAGCAGCTCACCAGCGCCGCCATTATCATCAACAGCAACGGGAACAGCCCACGGAATTCTCGCCATCTTAGGCCTCGTTTTGCATTATCATGCCCGTCGTACTGTTGTCATCAGCGAAAGCAGGCCATGGCAAGTGCTACTACAATCAGAGTCCAGCACCATCACCCATGTGATTATCATCATTGCCATCATTACAACAGCTGAATCTTTGACCCGACGTCACCATTCTACCCTTCCTCGTGCTACTCATACTTGCTGAGCTACATAAACCCTAAACCCCAAATCCTAGCCACAAAGGTCATGGCCGGAGGGCGCTACACCCCAAACCCTGGATCCACAACACCCTCCAGTCTCAAAAGCCCTCCCTAAGAGCCGGGAGACCCAAGTCCGAAAGCTGCAGCCCTAAACCCTAAACCCTAAACCCTAAACCCTAAACCCTAATCAGATGTGAAAACTGGTACGTCAGGACTGCGAACAGCAAAGACTTGAGTCCCAGATTGAGTAGTTTAGGGGTTTAGGGTCTAGGGGTTTAGGGTTTTTAGGGTTTAGGCTGAGGGGTTCAGGGTTTTAGGGTTTGGGGTCTAGGGTCTAGGGGTTTAGGATTTATAGGATTTACGTAGGGGTTTTAGGGTTTAGGGTTTGCAAAAACACTTCGGGAGTTGAAGGCAAGCCACCAAATCAATTGCCACTTGCTCTGCGGGCCGACCACGAGAAACTGCAGCGGGGAAGATTCCTCGAACGGTTTAGGGTTTAGGGTTTAGGGTTTATAGGGTTTAGGGATCTAGGCTTTGCTAGTATAGGGGCCTAAATAATTACCAACACTATTTTTGTTGTTGGGGTGGGTTCCTTATTAAATCCAGAGTATATTGAGGCCCCAAAACCCTATTCTAATTATTATATAACTATATTGGGGTTGTGAGTTTCAGGAAATGAAATGATCACGAATCTTTCATCCTGGCTGCAGCCTGGGTCAAGTGCAATCTGAGAACTGCGCTTGTCCTACTGCGCACACTAGTATTTAAATCAGTACCTAGAGTGATCTGCAAGTCTACGCCAGCAATGCGATTCCCGACATTGCTGCCGCTGCCGGCGGAATACCGACACGATAAGTTGTCAGTGTGCGAAGCTTCGATGTTTAAACATATTTTTTTAGCGACTCCCCCTGAACCCAGGAGGATAAAAATCCTAAAGGCCCCAGCCTCAATATTTGCTTTAAACCGAGCAAGATGGCGAAGGAGGCACAGCGTTAAAGACGGTTTAGGGTTCAGGGTCTTAGGGTTTAGGGCTTAGGGTTTGGAACGACTTCAGGCAGCATGAGACGAGATGTTTGAATGGTGACGCGATGCTCAGCCCCAGCCGCAAGACATTGCTTCTTTTCTTCGACGCGCTGCTTACAAGGATGTTCAAGCGAACCACAAACTGCCCTATTATTATCTATTGCAGACAAACCCGAGCATTCACACGCCTCAATCTCCAGCATCTCCTACCAGTAAGTATTGTCGCGCGATATGCAAAAAAATCCTGACGTCCCGCTCTTGCAGATTCCGATTTTCGGGACCCACGTGTCGCAAGCTGACACCTCAAACTTATTGCCCTGAGAACCAAAGGAAACAGCATGCTCAACTTTAGGACTACCATTACTGTTCTTACTGTTATTACTACTTGTTGCTGTTACTATTCCCAGAAAAGCCGTGGTTCGAAACTCCCAGTGAACAATGCACATTCTAGCTGACCGGAGCCAGGAGTTACAATTAGCGTCCAGACATTTAAAGCTCGGGTATCGCTGAGGGTCCATGCACCTATATAATGAGTATAACGCTGGCCAAAAGAAGGTTCCGAAAACCGAAAACCCCCCAGCCCAAAGTATATACCTATATTGAATTTCAGCACTACCTATAGTCTCACTTGTAGCTCCTTTTTGGGGATGCCTTATAAAAATATATAATTGGTTAAACCAAAAAAAGGAACTACAATGGAGACTACAGGTAGATTCTAGACCTCCCAACTACCCTCTACTATACCCTAAATACCCACTATTAAGGACCATAAGGGCTCTATTAAAGGGCCATTGGGGGGTCCTGGTACGTAGGTTCATTACCTGTAGTCTCCATTGTACTTCCGTTTTTGGTTTAACCAATTATTTATTAAGGATTTTATAAGGTATCCCCCAAAAGGAACTACAATGGAGACTATAGGTACTCCGTACAGCAAACCTAGAACTCCAATGGAGACTACAGGTAGATTCAGTATACTATAATTCCTTACCCAAAAACTATAACAAACCCAAAAAAGAACCACGATGGAGCCCCTGGGTAGATTCACTAGATGCAGCCCAGCTGCAGTGAACCTCGCCTCTCTTACCCGCAGTGTCGCAGTCCGCGCCAGGGTGTGGCCTGCCGCCAACCCGTCAGAAAAACAACACCCCCGAAATATTTGCACACTGTTTTAGGGTTTAGGGTTTAGGGTTTAGGGCTATAACATGCTATAACTATAGCAAGTTTCGAGAATGTACTTGGAGGGTTAGGGCTATAATAGGGCTACAATTTGCAAGTTTCGAGAATTCTCGGGATATCAAATATGTACTATAACTACCCTAACCCGCCAGGTACCTACTATAGAGTCTAGAGCCCCTAGGGTCACATATAGTAGGTACTTGGAGGGTTAGGCCTATAATAGGGCTATATAATTAGCAAGTTACGATCTTCGGGGGTGTCCTGCTTGTAAAGGCTTGCTTCAGCCTCGACCTGTTGACGGCTGATATTTCAGGTTTCGGGGCATGGGCATCTCTTGGTCGCATCCTTGGGTACGCGATTTGGGGACTTTGCGCCAAGTCAAGGGTTTACGGTTTAGGGTTTAGGGCTTTAGGGGTTTAGGGGTTTCGGGCACTGGCAAGGCAACTGTGAGAGAACGCTGGCTAATTTTCAGGCGATTACCGTTAACCAACGGCCTTTCGAGTCCTTCTGAACCTGAAGCGACACTGAATCAGGCACCTCAAAAGAAGAGGCAAAATGGGGTTTGAATAGCGGGCTGATTTATATACCTTTGTGGTTCCCAGTCTAGATCTACTTATATACTGCAATGTACCCGCAAACCGTATCCTACTTGTTAACGCCCATATATTCAGACAAGGCCATCGGTTGAAAGCAAGGCTCTAGTTGACAACCCCCGGAAGAGTCCCTGATCCAGCACCGCTCGCTCCACCTTCTTCTTAAGAAGTCGAAGAAACCGAAAAACCCTAAACCCTCGGATACATGGCCATTCCCACCAACATCTTGCAGATATCAGAAGCCCTTGTGGCTTAGCTGAAGCAGTTTTTCCACGACCCAGAGGTCCTCACGAAACGCTTGACAAAAACCCTCACCCCAACGGTAGGGTTTAGGGTTAACCCTAAACCCTAAACCCTAAACCCCTAACCCCTAAACCCTTAATGCCTATATGGGATCAGGGTTAAGGGTTACCCTCACGGACACGGACTCTGCTAGGGTTGAGGCTCTACGGCTTCAGGGATTTAAGCGTTAAGGTTTAGGGTCTAGGGTTTAGGATTTAGGGTTTAGGGTTTATAGGGTTTAGTTCATTCTCAGCACTGCAACAAATCCCAGGGGGACAGCCGTTCCCGCAATGGCCTCAAGATCTCTCAAGGCATTTCGTGTACTTATAAATATTGAGGTTCACAGCTCGGAAGTCAGCCTAGTTGTCGTTTGTTCTTCTCTCGCTCCATGCTGGCGTCCAACGACTTGCCCCACACCTCGGAAGCGGCAAAGCAAGAAAAGCAAGTCTGAGGCGTCGGGTGAACCGGAATGACAGCGAATAATGTGTACGCAAAGGGCATGTCTCAAATGGGAATACCACGAGAGGCGGCGAAAACTGTGTCCATTAGTTTGGCAGTTCAGCTGGTTGCCCTGAGGAAAGCAAGTTATGGCCGCCGTTCTTGGCTCAGGTGGCTGCAAGCGGAGGGCTTGAGATTCATTCGCGGCAAGTGGGTTCCCAAGCCTTACATGCAACAATTGTTTGGATCCGCGACCCCAGGTGACACTTCCGCCGAGTGGCAGCACGCATATGAATCGCACACCTGAGCGATCGGTCTCAGGAGCAGCCACCAGCATTAAGCTCTGAAACCTGCGATTGCCTTTTACAGCCTTTGGGGCTGTAAGCCTCAACTATCGGGTTTGGGGTCGGGGCTCAAGGTGCACATAACCCTAAACCCTGAACCGTCGTCACAAATGCCAGAAGACAACAGTCCTGCCAACAAGTCCACATGAAGCGGGCGGAGAGCAAAAATATGGATCACAAATGCTAATGTAGGGGCCTTAATAACAATAATAATAATGATAAGAATAGGGTTTTGGGGCCATAATTACAATAAGGAACCCGCCCAAATAGTATAGGTAATCATTTAGGCCCCTGTATTACCCCAAAAGCCTTGATTAGGGAGTCGTCGGGGCCTGAGAGTTGCTATGGGTTTAGGGCTGTAAGGGTTTAGGGCTTTAGGGGTGGGGGGGGGGGTCAGGGGTTTAGGGTCTAGGGCTTTAGGGGTTTAGGGGTTGAGGGTTTAGGGCTTTGGGGGTTTAGGGTTTAGGGTCTAGGGTCCAGGGCTTCATCCCGAGAGGATGGACTGCAACAAAAAGCAGGCCGGAACCCACTGTGCCTCCGGTTTCTGGCTTTGGAGTCTAGCCCTAAGGGTCCAAGTAGTCCTTATTTATGGGTTTTAGGTACCCACAAAGGCCCCAAAGTCCTTAAATAATGGGTACTTGGACCCTTAGGGTAACAAGGGTTCGAGTTTTCGGGTTTGGGAGGGTTTTGACGACGGTGCCATCTGCAGACTCCGACCTTCTGCTTGACTGGTGGTGCCTTGAAAGTTGCTAATGTAGGTGCCTTAATATTTAGACTAACTATAACCGCCAAAATACGATTGGTAATTGAACCCTAAACCCTAAATCATAAACCCTATACCCTAAATCATAAACCCTAAACCCGTTTATTAGGCTTCTACATGACTGCGTTTGGTACAAACGACTGCCGCACATTTCTGTCCCGCTTTCAGGGGCCAGGGTCTGCTTCTGGGCTGATGAGATAATTACAAGCTTAAGGGCTTTGGGGTTTAGGGTTTAGGGGTTAGGGTTCAGGGGTTTATAGGGGTTTAGGGTTTAGGGTTTGGGACTTAGGGCTTCGGCTTTGGCAAGAAGGACATCTCTCTTCAGCAACAAGCCAAGATGCAAAAACCTCTTCGCCAACCCAAGTGCCCTCAAGCCTGACCAGTTTCAACCCCCTCAAGGCCCTAACCCCCAAAGCCAGCCTTAAATTCTCAAACGCTAATCCCTCAACCCCCAAGCTCGAGACCGCATAAGCCCTAGTCTCTCTACTACCTCGTCGAAGCACTGGTCGCTGGTAAGTGTGTCGACAGAGTCGTTCTCGACGTCGCTGGTCGGATCCTCCTGTGTTTTCCTTGCGCATCGTTAAAGCTTCAGGGTTTTGCTTTTGGGGTTTAGGGTTTAGGGTTTTGGGTTTAGGGTTTAGGGTTTAGGGCTTAAGGGTTTAGGGTTTAGGGTTTTAGGGGCTTAGGGAGTAGATTGTTTAGGGTCAAACGATGAGCGCTGTAGGGTTGTAATAGGGTTTAGGGTTTAGGGTTTAGGATTTGTTGCTTTTTGGGGTGTAGGATGTGGGGCTGCAGGGCTTTCGAGTCTAGGGGATGATAGAGGGGTTTAGGGTTTAGGGCTTTTAGGGTTTAGCATTTTTTAGGGTTTAGGATTTAGGGTTTAGGGTTTAGGGTTTAGGGGCCTTCATAAGGGTTTCGGGGCCCATCATACTATAATTACAATAAGAAACAACCACTAAACCCTAAACCCTAAACCCTAAACCCTAAATCCACAATAGTATAGGTAATTATTAAGGCCCCTGTATTAATTAGGAGCTGCAGGTTTTGTTCAGAAGGAGCCCGGGACTCGTACTTTGAAGGTATAGGGTTTAGGGGTTAGGGCTTAGGGTTTAGGGTTTTAGGGTTTTAGGGTTGAGGGTTTAGGACTGTATAAGGGTTTAAGGTTTGGGCGTAAGGTTTAGGATCTGAAAGTCGTAGATTTGGGATTTGGTTAGAAGCAGGCAGCTTTTGTAAGGATCGTATCGTGGCCGTCCGCTTGTGGGCATCTTTCCACTATATAAACCCTTCCACAGAAACTCAGGTGCTGTAACTGTGCTGATACAGACAACCGAAAGTTCTGTTCAAACACTAGCATCGTAGAGTCGTCTATGCACTGTAGAGTTCCCAACTGTGGCACCATGAACTGTGCCCATACGATGGTTTACACGCCTCTAGCAATAAAAGCCTCTGCTGCCGCCGCGACTAGTTGTGCCTATCGTTTAGAAGCCATTGGAAGTTTAACGTGCGCAGGTCGTGTAGGCAAGAGGCACTGATCGTGGCATTTAGTTCGTGTCATCCGGACATTGCTTGCGCACGCCTACGCAGCACAAAAGGATGCCCAAAAGCCTCAAAACTGAAACCCAAAACCCTAATTCGCAAACCGTTTACCCTTAACCCGACACCCTGTAAACCATAAAAACCTACACCCTCAAGAGCTGCACCCGAAACAGTTCGTGTCCAAGCCACTGTTGCAGTCTTGCAGTGAAGGAAGCCCACTTGCCGGTATATCCTGCACGGTTCCGATTTCAGGGCTTACAGTCTCTGTGTAGGGGCTTGGGTTATAGGGTTTAGGGTTCATGGGCTTAGAGTTGAGGGTTTAGGGACTCCACACCCTATCAATTGAGGAACACTAGTGGTTTAAGGCGCATTTTTTCCTTGAGGGGATGTGCAGTCCTTGGGAAATTCCGGCAAGGGTTTAGGGTTCAGGGTTCAGGGTTTAGACGGACGCGAAGTCCGACTCACTTGATAGGCTTTCCTGTGCTCATACGGGGTCAATGACAATGCAGCGTCTCTACACTACGAGCCCTGTAAGCCCAGATCCATACCTAGAACCAATGAGCTGGCTGGGTAACAACAATAGGGTTTAGGGTTTAGGGTTTAGGGCTTTAGGGGTTTAGGGTTTAGGGTTTAAGGTTTCGGGTTTAGGGTTTAGGGTTTTAGGATCATAAAGCTGGAACAGTCTAATCCTCATGCCCTTTAAGGTAAAGTAAAGGAGATCCAAGCACTAATCATCCTAAACCCCTGCTCCATCTTTCTGGGGCTTCACTATATGGGGATTTCCGAAAATAGGGGACCCATATATAGTACACTAAATAGTAGGATCCTTTTTATAAGGACCCCAGAGTAAGGTACCCCTAATTTTTGGAAACTCCCATATGTAGTTTTCGTGGAGACCAAGATTTGGTAACATCAGGTTGGGCAGCAGCATCGTCAACTCTCGTCCAGCCTGCGGCTGAAAGCCCTCTTTTCTACAAGTGTAACTCAACGGACTTGTTCAAGTTAGGAAGCCC
>CAJNDV010036190.1:20000-22394 GCA_905221635.1 Symbiodinium sp. CCMP2456
TTTTGTATCTTTTTTGTTGTGTTTGTGTTGCTCCTCTGTCAGAGCTTAGGTCCGTTTATAAGGTTGAGGGTTTTTGCCGTTGAAGCGACCTTCTTCCAGAACTTGACGTTGATCTTTGCCTGCAAAGTAAGATTTGGAAGCCCAAAGCCCGAACTCTGAATTCAATAGCGAAGCTCTAGAGTTGAGACTTACCAAGCTCTGCAGCCCAGCAATTACAGGATTTCTATTATTTATGATTTATTTACGATTATTTTACGAAATGGATTTATGATTGGAAAATGTGTGTTTTTTATTTATGAAAAAAATATGAAAACAATACGAAAAAATACGATCTGACCCTATTAAAATTTATAGAAAAATACGACTTTTACAATAATTTATGAAAATAATACGAAAATCATATATTTTTCATATTTTTTCTCAAAAAACCGCCAGCCCAAAATCATATTGTTTTCATAAATTGAAAAACCCAGATTTTCGAAAGCGTAAATCCCAATCGTAAAAATTTCATATTATTTTCATAAATTAATTCATTTTTGAAAACCCATCCAGCTCCGGGGTCGGTAAGTCTCAACTCTAGAGACCGACACCCGCCAAGCCCAACAGCTCACTCCCTAAAAATGAACTTTAACACCCGAAGCCCGAAGCCATGTGCGCTGAAACACAAGCCCTGAAACCATTTTAGGGTTTAGGGTTTAGGGTTTAGGGTTTAGGGTTTAGGATATCTGCCAGTGTTGTTGCTGTTGCCTGGTACTGCTGCAGCAGGGTTTCCCGAAGGTTCCGCAGCTGCAAATCCAAGATGTCCTCGTTTAGGGCTTTTAAGTTCCGAGCCAAACCCCGCAACCCAGGCAAGTTTTTGGCGCCGCCATCCCAACTTCCGTCGGAGTACAGTTTGCCTAGCATTGCGATTCGCCCAAGCGGTTCCTGTTTCTGTGGGGTCTGCATCGGCAAATACGAACGTACTTGCCGATGCTTCCATCTCTCCTGAGATGCCAATTATATATGCATACGTAACAGCTACACATACTTTGGGTCTAACAGCCTATGAGTAGTCCTTAACCTACGTTGGGCTACTGAGAGTGGTGGAGGTTTGTTGCGTCCTTGCCCACATCACTTCCCCAAAGGCTCCATGTACCTTTATAGTAGATACTTAGGCCTTAAAGGGGTCCCTATATAGGCACTTTAAGGCCCAAGTATCTACTATATCGGTACATGGAGCCTTAGGGTTCGTGGGTATCCTTCCGAGCCAGGCCCCTTCCTGATGTGACTCACACCCCTCTACCCCCTGGCCCCAACACTCCCAATAACCACGAGTAGGTGCGACTCTAAAGTATGTTGGAAGTCTTAGGGACATCGGTGATACCACCATTCTGTCGAGAACTCACATCATGTAGGGGGCCTTGATAATTAGAATAGGGTTTTGGGGCCCATTATACCATAAATATAATAAGGAACCACCCAAAAAAATAGTATAGGTAATTTTTAAGTATTAAGGCCACAACAGTATTTCAGTAGGAGGTCCTCCCCATTTCGACCTTCAGGCCGAACCCTGAGCCCTCCAGCCTCCTGCACCCTGAAACCCAAACCCAACACCGCTAAGACTCTACATGAACCCCGGATTAGTTTAAACCCTAAAGCCCTAAAACCCTACAGCCCTAATTAGTGAAAACTTTGAACCCTCAGACCCCTCACTAAAAATGCTCAATTGCTGATCCTTATTGGGTTTCTTGTAACAAATGTAAAAACACATGTATCCAACAAGGACCCAGCTAAGAAGGGTTTAGGGCATGAGTGCTGGGATTCCCTATATTTTGCCTCAGGGCATGAGGATACTGATGGTCCGACTTTCTGGCTTCTATTGTACATCAGCTATATGCAAGGAACACTAGACTAGAGTCATGCAGAAAGACATCCCTAAACCCCAAACCCTCGAGGGAGAGCCTTGAAATGAAAGCCCAAAGAATTGACCCCCCTCCCCCCATCCTCGTAGCTGCGCTGTAGGCTTGCCATGTCTTTTGCCATGGGACGCGGGCAAGTTGTACCCTGAGCCCTACACCCCAAGCTCCAAAAGAAGGGATTCTTGTGAAGGTCGAAACTGCGCTAAGGTGCTAAGGGCAAACTGTGCCACCCACTGGCTTGCAAATCTGGGGAACGCATTTTTTATTCGTCGAAGATCCTCTACCAGCGGTCTGTTGGCCTGGATAACTATTGTTATACTCTTCGAGCTAGCTAATTACGGCCTTGATGTCAGTCAGAGTCAGTCAGAGTCTTTGGTTCGGTTCACCCGGCACACGTACGATGCACGGGCGGACACGGACAAGCGCGCAGCGAGCCAGAATCTATGTAAAAGCTGAGGATGTGAGCATGCTGTTCTTGGAGGGTCGGGAGACTTAG